>BHFV01000205.1:0-39146 GCA_003568905.1 Trebouxiophyceae sp. KSI-1
GTGGCCGTGCGCCTTGCCCTGCAATGGCACCCCACTGTCAGATGCCGCCGATTTTTCCGCCATTCTTCCAATCAAGTTTTCCACCATTTTTTCGTCGCACAACCGCTGATTCAATTCGAGACTCTCGCCTCGCAGCCTTCCTGATTCGCTTTTCCGCGATTTCGTGATTTCGAGCCGCTGCACACAGACGCCGCGCCGAGAAGACAGAAAGAAGGAAAGGGAGGGAGGAGGCTGGGCAGCAACTTGCGTTGGCTGCCACATGCGGCTGCAAACGCAGCTCTGACCGTGTGCAGCCAGCCCGGCTGCCGACTTTCAAATTTTTAATTAAATTAAAATTAAATTAAAATTAAATTGTTTAATATTCAATATTTAAATTTTTTGAATAAAAAATCTATAACATTAAATGAAAAAAACCCCTCTGCGACCGGAGGGGGGCGTGCCTTTTCGGCCGCGCACAGCGTCTGCACGTCGGGCTCGCAGGCGGAGGAGACGCCATAGTCCAGCTGGTAATTCTGCTGCATCGACAGGCCGCGCTCCTCGACCTGCGCCTTGCAGGCGGTGCCAAAGTCGGGCTGCGCCAGGTTCTCCTGCAGGCACTTGAAGACGCGGCCCTTGCCTGCGGGCGCACGGCGGCAGTTACGTCAGTTACGGCCCGAGCGTCACAGAGCCGCGCGCACGCAGCAAGCCCCGCTGCAGAAGCTAATCCCACAGCACCGTGCCAGCACCGTGCCAGAGAAAGCAGGGGCCGGCCATGCCACCTTCCGCCGGCACAACGCCCGGCAACCCTGACGAGCCGCAGCTGTAACCCCCTGCCACCACATGTGTATCTCCCGCACGTTTGGCATGGAGTAACTTCCAGTTGATGTGTGACAACATCTGTAACTCCTGCACGTTCCGCATGGAGTAACTCCCAGCCCCACATGTAACTCGTGCCTCACCCGGCTGCACGTCCTTGCAGAAGACGACGATCTCCTCGGAGCACAGCTTGTTCAGCTTCGGGCGCAGGCGGATGTCGCGGCTCTGGATGATGTTCAGCTTGAGCTCCTCCTGGCGGCACCCCTCGGTCAGCTGGTCCATGCGGTCGCGCAGGCACTGGTGCACGCGCCCCTCGCCTGCGCGGGCAGACAGAGTCTCAGAATCGGGCGCGTCTGTGTGGCCAGGAGGTGCTGTCGGCGTGGACGCCTGCTGGGCGGCGAGGCGCGCAGAAAGGCGGTGCTCTGCTGCGCGTCTCGACAAGAGCCGCCCCGCATGTCGCCTTTCAAGCTGCAGCTTCGCAGGCAGGCTGCTTGGCATGCCACCCCGCTCCTTCCTGCATGCCCTGCCGCCGCGGCATGCCGGCTTTGCGAGGCATCGCTGGCGGCGACAGCAGGTGTGTTGGCACCACACACAGCAGGCAGCGGCGAATCCTGCTCCTCTAGCCCTCCCGAGCAAACAGGGACAGCCAGAAGAACTGACTTCTCTCTTCTCGCTTCTCGTCCTGCTCTAGCCATTCCCAGCCACACAGGAGCAGACATGAGGGCCGACTTCTGTGCTCTCAGGGAGGGGAGGGGGGACTCGCCCGGCTGCACGCCCTTGCAGTGCTTCTCCACGTCGGTGCGGCACGCCTCGGCCAGCAGGACGTCGTTTCGGAAGTCGTTCACCTCCATCTTCTCAAAGTAGAAGATCTCGTCCTGGCACTCCTGCAGGAGTTACGGCGGCGCGGGAGTTACTTTCAACGCCGCAGAGGGGGCGCGGCTGGACACAGACCGCTTTCCGAGTCCAGAAAGGTGTGTCGGCTTGGGAAAGGGCAGACGCTGGAGCGGTCCTTGTCCCACCTCCAAAGGCCCCGATCACTTCAGCGCAAGGGAGGAGGTAGGTTTGAGAGCCACCTTGCTCTTGACCTGGTCCTGCTTGGTGGTCAGGCAGCGCAGCACGCGGCCGCCGCAGGCCTGGCCTGTGTAGAGGCCGCAGGCGTCGGCGCACAGCGCATCGATGTCTGCCTCGCACTTGTCGGCCAGGCGGAAGTTGAGCCTGCAGAGATGGCGCATTGGGGCAGAATCAGAGCTGCGCTTCCCAGGCGGGCAGATCCGCGGACTGCGCCCCTCTGGTGCGTGCAGGAACGGCTGCTGGAGGGGTGGGGGGGAGGGGGGGAGGGAGCCCTCACCGGTAGTCCTGGTTGGAGCGGATCATGTCGCCGGTGACCTCCTCCTTGCACTCGCTCGACATCCCGTCGTCGTCGATGTGCTCCTGGAGGCACCGGATGAGGCGCGCGGAGCCGTGCTGGATACCCGGGCACAGCTGCGTGATCTCGTTCGTGCACGCGCGCTTCAACGGGTACTTGAAGTCGATGTCCTCCGCCATGCGGACCTCCGCATCGAACAGGGTCGCCTTGCACTCGTAGCTCAACTCCTCGCGCTGCTCCTGGAGACAGCGGATGACGCGCGCCGAGCCCTGCGCGCCGCCGGGGCGGGCGCTCGAACCGCCGCGGCCAAGATCGCGCCGCTGTGAACGCATCGCGCGCGGTACGAGCAGAGGCACGCACCGGCTGGACGCCGTCGCAGAAGCGCGCACGGTCCTCGTAGCAGGCGTCCGCGAGCGGCTCGTCGAAGCGGATGTCCTGAGAAGCCCGCTTCGTGAGGACGTGCACCTGCTCGCGGCACTCGCCCTCCTGCAGCTCGTCGCGGTAGTCCTGCAGACACTGGATGACGAGCGCGTCGAAACCCTCCACGCTGTCCAGCTCGTCCTGCGCGCAGCCGCCGCCCCGCCGTCATCTCCGCAGCCCGCCACACAGCCCGCCGCCCGAGACGGCAGCTGCGGGAGAGGCCCCCACCTTTTCGTAGCCGCACACATCCTCAATGTCGTTCGCGCACTTTTCACGCAGAGTCGAGTCGAGCCGGAAGTCGGCCGCGCGCGCCTCCATCATCTTCTCAAACTCGACCTTGCACTCGACGCTGAAGTCGGGGTCCTCGCGGTGCTCCTCCAGGCAGTCCTTCACGCGCGCATTGCCTGCGCGCGGCGCCACATCAGCGCCTTGACCCAGGTCTCAGCTCCGAGCATCCGCCCCCTCAAAACAGAGCCCGGCAGGCGTAGCGCACCTGGCTTGACGTCGGCGCAGAACTTCTTCTTGTCGCCCATGCACTTTTTCAGCAGCCGGTGGCTGAGCCGGATGTCGTCGGCGTTCTCGACCTCCTGCCGGAAGAGCTCCTCCTGGCACTCCCAGGACACCTGGCCGACGTGGTCCCGCTGCAGCATCCCCGCCCCCAACGTCAGCCATCGTAGATGCGCGCCCTGGAGGAGGACCGGTACGTGCGGCAGACTGCAAGGCCCCCGCCAGCCTCCCAGCAGCCTCTGCGTCCGCACTCCATGCCTGCTGCGCCCAGCCGTCTCTGCTGCTGCAGGCTTAAGCTTGAGCAGCTGTCTGCATGCAAGGCGAAGGGGAGGGTGGGGGCGTGCCAGGCAGTCCTGCACGCGCCCCTCGCCCGGCTTGACGTCTTTGCAGATCAGCTTGGCGTCCGGCTCGCAGGCGACGTGCAGGTCCGCGTCCGTCCGGTAGTCGGCTGCGCCCTCCACCTGCGTCTTGAAGATCTCCTCCGCGCACTTTTGGCTCAGCCGCGCCTTCTCATCCCTGCACGCAGCACAACCGCACTCTGCTGCACTGCTGCTGCAGCTGTCCGAGCCAGCTTGTGGGTCTGCGACTTGAGCCCCAGGCTGCTGCTGTGTGATTGCAGTGCGGTCAGATCATGTGGCATGGGAGCCAAGGATGTGTGCGGATCCCGGACCTGAGGCAGGCGAGGACGGCTCCGGGGTCGGTCGGGTCTGAGTCGGCGCAGACGGCCTTGGCGTCTGCCTGGCAAGCCTCGGCTGCAGGCCATGCCCCGGGAGCTCAGCCTGCCGCTCGGAAGGCCTCCACCAGCATGCAGCAGGGGAAAGGAGGTCAGACAGCGCACCCAGGGGCACGTTCTTGTTGATGTTGGTGCCGCGGTCGATCTTGAACTCGGCCAGCTCCTTCTTGCAGTCGTCCGTCACCTTCTTGCCTGCAGCCGGGAGGGCGGCACGCAGGTCAGGACGCTTCTGACAGCTCCGCGGCACGTCTTTGGTCCTGGCTGCTGCTGCAGAGCACGGCAGAGTGAGTCTCACCTTCCACGTTGCCCTTGCTCTCCTCCTCGAGCTGCTTCGTGAGGCAGTCGGCGATGCGATTCTCTCCCGGCTTGGTCTCCTCACAAAAGTTGTCGATGTCCCCGGCGCACGCGCCTGCATCGCGTGCCCGGCCACGACTCAGCCGGCAGCCGCAGTTCTCTTGGTCGCAAGACAGGCCCGCCCAGGCGGATTGCTTCGAAAGCGCGCCTCCTCCTGGCGCGATCAAGCGGCGATCGGGGTTGCAAGGCGGTGAAAGGGCGGCACTGGAACAGGGCACGCACCTGTCGTCGACACATCTCCCGTCCCGCTGGCCAGCGTGGCGCCGGGCGCCTCCTCGACGACTTTGCTCTTCACCTCGTCGGTCGCCTCTTCCCGGAACTCCTGCGCCTCCTGTGCATGGCATGGAGTGCGAGGGGTGTCAGAATCGCGGGCCGGAAGCCGTGCATCGCACAGGCGACCTGGCCCTCCAACAACAAGTGCAGTTGCCCCTCGCTCCCCCAGCCGTGACAGCCGCGCGTGGTCCAGGCACGCTGCATTGAGGCTCTTCATTGCGCAAGCGCGTCCCCGGGAGTGGCGCTGCGGCCAATCGGGCTCGCTGGGAGTGCGGGGGCGCACTTCCGCATCGGCCAGAGAGGCCTTGAAGTCGGCCGCCTGCTTGTCGTCCGCGGCGCGTGCGAGCGGCTGCAGCGCCAACAGGAGCAGGCAGCACGCGGCCAGGCCGGCGAGCGGCTGCCTGCGGCCCATACTTTGCCCCGCCAAGCGGTCACCAGGCCCGGCGGACGATCGACTGGATCGGGCGGGCGTCTTCTACACGCGCATGCTCACTCGGAGCTCACGTATGGTTCGTTCGGGACGCACGCAGCGGATGCACGCGGAGGTTTGCCCTCGATCAGTGGCTTGACATTTTGCGTGAGCAAAGCCTGGCCTTGACCCCTTGGTCACATGATCAAACCTCCTAGTCTACAAGCAGGCAGCCAGGCGCAGCAGCTCCTCGTGGTCGACCACGAGCTGGCGGTCTGCGATGCGGCAGCCGTCAAAGCGCACGCCTTCGTCCTCCAGGATGCTGACTTTTTTGCGCACCAGCGCTGTGTCACCCTGCAGTCCAGCGCCGCCACTGAGACACCAAATTTGCTAAGAGAATGGTTCACTAGCAAGCAGCAAAGGAAGCAGCCTCACCTGGCTGCCCGAGTAACCACCGATGTCGAGGCTCGCCCGCACGATCCGGTGGCAGGGCACCTCTGGAGCAAAGGGGTTGCGGCGCAGTGCCTGGCCGACGGCACGCGAGGAGCTCCCCAGCGCACGTGCCAGCTCGCCATAGGTGGTGACTTTGCCAGCGGGGACGGCCAGGATCATCTGTGGGCAGCAGATGGGTTTCCTACTGGCTGCTGTCATATGAGAAAAGCGGGAACTGGGCAAGCGGGTCGGGCTGCTGCTCACCATGAGGACCTTTTGCTCAAAGGCGGATACCGGGCGAGCGCCCTTCTGCGCGCTGCGCTTGAGCAGGAGCTGCTTGAGCATCGCGCGGTCGGCCGTCTTGACCATGGCCACTGAAGGCCAGCCCCGCTCAGCCGCCCTGCTGGGCCTCGGCCTCCCGGTTCTGCCGCTCAAACTCGCGCTGCAGCTCCTGTATGGAGACCGGGCTGCAAGCTCAGCCTTTGGAGGAGGACCGGGGGGTGCATTGCGTTGTGCTGGATCTCCAGGCCACGAGCAGGTTTGACCTGCGTCAAGAAGGCTTCTTGCGGCCTGCAACTCGGCCTGAAGACGCAGCTCCAGGATGGCATGCACTCGCGTTGCACTCAGCGCTTGCGCAGTGATTTTCGCTACGGCTGCACCATCCGTATTTTCTGGTTGTATTTGTACGCATCAACAGAAGTGAAACGCGCCTCTGCAGAGTCGTCGCCGACCGCGCGGATGCTATACAGGTATGTGCCGACGACAAAGCCGCCCAGCAGGCCCGCGACCGCCCAGTTGGGCAGCAGCTTTTTCGCCGGCGGCTGCGTCATGTGCTGCAAAGAAGCGTTTGACAGAAGAAGTCGGTGCCTGCTGCGCATGTTGCGCTCCGGCGCCAGGAGCGCTACTCTGAAGGAGTGCCTCTCCTTCTCCCATGAACTTCAGCTTGTCCCGTGCATAGACACGTGCTGCAGGCACTCTCGACACAGCCTTGCCGTGGCCGATCACGTCCAGATCAGCGCCGATCACATGCACTCGGTCCAGCGTCCAGGCGCAATGAACGGGCGCATGGAGGACCCTCTGACAGGTGTGTGATCGCTCTTGCACTCTTGGACTCCCCTGCAACCCAAGAGTCATCGCTAGGCCAAGGACATGTCCGAAACATGGCGGCAGGCTACACGCCGGCTCGGACGGCGGTGCTGGAGGACGAGGAGCGCGACGCGCAGGAGCGGGCAAAGAGCTTCACAGACCCGCCGACCATCCAGGTGTGCGTCCTTTCCTCTGGCGGGCTGCCAGGTGTACAGCAAGCTCCCCTCAGCCAGCCCCTTGCGCTGCAGTGGGCGCCAGACGTCGAGAAGGCCGTGGCGAGCGATGACGGCCAGCTGAAGCTGCGCCTGCTGGTGGGTCTGCTCTTCCGCAATTCCACAACCGCCGCTTTCCTGTTCAGAAGCCGCCTTGACGGCCCCGAAACCGCTCCAGGTGCTGGCCACCAGCCCCGAGGGCTGCGCGCTGCTGCGGCACACGCTCTGCGCTGGAGAGGTGCCCTTTGCCGCCGCCACCGCCGCCGCTGCCTCCCAGCTCCTGCAGGCAGCGGCTGACACGCCACCAGCACTCTCGCAGCAGCCGCTGGGCAGTGTGCGCCTGCCGGAGCAGCCGGAGCCGGAGGACGCGCAGCTTGAGCTGCGGCGCAGGCCTTCGGACAAACGGTGTCAGATTCACTCCCTCGGCGGCGCAGCAGCAGGCGGCTGCGCAATCGGCCTCTGCGACGAACGCGTGCCGCCAGAACGCGCCTTTGCCTGGGCCAAGGCCCTCCTGGACGCGGCGCCGGCCGAGCTGGTCCTGGTGGAAGCGACACTGCCGGTGGCTCCCGCACTGCGAATTTCGAAGCGTTTCAAATTTCGAAACGGCGCTTGAAACCCTAATAGGGTTTGAAGCGGGGGCATGTGACCGCGAAACGCGCCCTGCAGATGACGGAGTTCCGGGGGGAGGCGCCGGACGAGGAGCAGAGTCTGCATTTCGCGGCCGCCACGGGCGCGGCGGCGGAGGGCCCTGCCGCCGCTGCGCTGCCGCGGCTGCCGACGGGCAACCTGGTGCCGGGGCTGCCGGCCGCGCTGCTGAGCCGGCTGCAGGTGACCATTCATCGCCTGCTTCCAGGCTGGCGGCTGTCAGAGAGACTTGTGTGTGTGTGCATGTCAGACAGCCTTCCTCAGGCAGGCGGCTTGCTGACAAAGCTCCTCTGGGCAGCTTTGAATAGAGCGCTGGAGGCGGGCGGGGGTTCGCTCGGGAGCCTCGAAAGACTGGCAGGCTCGCACGGGAGCTGTTTTGAATGATGGGTGGGAGCTGCTGGCGCCCAGAGAAGACAAAATTTTGTCTGCCTGGCCGGGTGCAGGCTGCTGGGCGGCAAGGCGTGCTGTTCCTCAGTGTGCTGCCGACGCACCTGCCGGGAATGGACACCCTGGCGGCGGCCGCAGCCGCGCTGCGCCCCTGCCTCGAAGCCTCCGGTGCGCGCCCGCCCAGACCCCGTTGAAACCCCTGCCGAGCTGGAAGGGCGTGACGTGATGCGTTTGGTCATCGGCAGGCTGCGGCCCCGACAGCCTGGCAAAGCTGGAGGACCGGGCCGCGCTGGCGGCGGCCGCCCGGGAGCTGCGGGAGGCGTGGAGGCGCAGCCCCAAGTATGCGCTGTACATGTGACCTGCCTTCAAATTGACCCCTGATTTCTACATGACGGTTGTAAAAATGACCGCGGCATCCAGACCAGCGAGAGGGGAAGCGGAGCAGTGCATGATTGCAAGCAGACGGGGCTTTCAGTGACGGCCGAGCCCTGCAGAAGATGCCCTGTGTGGCAGCTCGGCTTGTTCGAAGTCGGCTGCGCTGCGACTGGCAGGCTGCAGCGCCCATTGGAGCAGTGCCACGGGCTTGCGGGAGTTACTTTCCTGTTTGTAGAGGCCAGGCAGCTACTGCTCGGCGTTTGGGAACCAGGGAATCAGAAGAAATGTTGCCGCCAGGGTATTACACAATGCAGCCAGGCCAGCAAGGGCAGCTCTCGACAATCATCGCTATCGAATTAACCAATTCAAGCCGGCATGCGCCCCTGCAGCAAGCGGGCTCCTCTTGCCGGGTGTCGGAAGCTTTGGGTCAGAGGGCCGACCTGATCCCGCTACCGGGCAGCCCGAAGAACCCGCCAGGGAAGGTGCGTCTCGCCGCAGAGCCTCTGAATGCTGCAGCTGAACCGGCCGGACCGCTTTCGAGGTCCCTATGGCAGGCTTCCGACAGTCCAATGCTTTCGAATGCTTTCGGCATGTCAAATCATGAGCCGAGGGCCAATTCCTGGGGATATTTCCTGTTCAGGCTGACATAACAGTGGACGCAGACGACGCCCCCGCCGGTCGGCTACGAAGGCGGGGCCGCGCGCCCCCCGCGGAAGTTTCCTTGGATGACAGCTCAGCCTGCGGAAAAAGGTGCGACTCCGGCAGCGCCCCGCCTGCGAGAGGCCCCACCAGAATATTTTCTGCGGCGCCATGCGGGGTGCCCGATGGCAAGAGGTGCCGTTCCGGCCGCTCCGGCTGCCCAGACACCGACATCCAATAACGCTGGCCATTTTGCAGGTTCTTGACGGCATGCTCATAATGGCATGCACATGACGGGCTATGCTGCACGACCGATCTGCCGCGCCATTGTGCTGCGATGCAGCAGGTGGGCTGGCTGTGATTTCGCCGGCATTGCCAGGGCAGCGCCCGGAAGCCGCCACCAGACGTTCCAGCGCAGCAGCCCAGAAGCAAGCCGCAGAGGCCGCAGCCGGCCCAGCCGCAGCCCAGCCTGTCACGCGCACTTGCGGCTGGCGCACAGCTTGGAGACAAGCGTCTGCCCCCTGCCTGGCCCGCCGCGTCCGGCGTGCGCCGCGCTGCAAGCTTCGGAGGCGAGCGCCCCTGGCTCCTCCTCGGAGGGCCTGAGGCACACGGCACTCGGCGAAGGGGGGGCTGACCGCAGGCCTATCCCGCCGCAGGGTGTCGCGGCTGAGCAGCTGCAGATGCCGATGATCTGCATCGACCCAGATTTGCTTCGCCGGCTGGAGGCATGCAATCACTGCCTGCAGCCAAAGAGGGACCTGCTGTCTAGCTACGCGCTCACCTCGCGCTCAGCGACCGGGTGCCTCCTCTCTCCCCCACGCCCAGCCGGCTGCGCCCCGCCTGGCTGGCCTGCAGCGCAGCGCGCCTGAACGCACGCGCGGCCGCCTGCAGGTCCACGGGTTTTAGAGGAAGTGGGAGGAAGAGCGACATCAGCATGTCATTCCTGACTCCGCGGCACCATTGCAATGTTCCACATCCCCCAAGGCAGCCGCCACCTGCGAGGAGATTTCGCACCTGTGCACAAAGGCGCGCCCCCCACTGCCCGTTAGCCTCACTTCTCAGCCTGTTGCCATGCACTCGCACTCGCACTGCTGGGCTGCGTAAGCAAGGCGGCGGGGGCGCGGGGCAGCCGGGCAGCCCGCGCCTTCTTTGGCGGCGCCAGGCTGGACCAAGGGCATGCGTGTCGGGCCGCTGCGCCCTAACCCTAAACCCCAAAACATAACCCGCCAGAGGCGTCCTCCTGCTTGCCCAGCGGCTGCCGCCGCCAGCATGGCATCACTGGCTGCGTGTGCGCTGACACGGCCTGTGATCCAGGCAGGTGCACTGCGACAGTGGCCAACACCTGGAGCGCGCACGCGCGGCGGCAGCGGCGGCAGCGCAGGCGCACAAACTCGCGCATGTAGTGCGGTGGGCATCGCTCCTGGCGCTACATGTGTGCTCTCTGCTCCAGCGAGAGGGCAGGCACCTGCTCTGCGAGCCCTGCGACGTTGGCCGACCTGCATGCTGTGGCCTCAATCGTGTGCAGGGACGGAGCCTGCGGGCTCTGCACCGGCGCACGTCGAGGAGTCTGACTCCAAGCAGGACCTCTCTCTCTCGCCAGCGCGACGCATTGCCACCTCGCCCAGTGCCGAGCGGCAGGACGGGTTGCCCTCCTCTGGCAATGCTTGCGAGGGCTGTTTGTCCTCCGACGATGCCTCTCACCATGCCCACTCACACGCACGGAGCACCAGGGTGAGTCCCGCCGTTCCCGCCTCCCCAAAGGCTGCCGCCAGCTGCGGCCGGCTGGAGGCTCCAGACTGACAGAAGGGCGGCCCGCAGGCGACCCGCAGGCCGTCTGGCACTGGAAGAACCGTGCCTTGACAGAGCTGCTCACCCAGCAGCGCTCGCTCGCGGAGCTGGACGCAAACAACCAAGTCATGCTCATCCGTGCGGCCGCCTGGGTCCTCCTGGGCACGCCGGACACGGCGCTCCAAGCCCTCACGCCCGCCTGCCTGGCGTCCACCAAGGTGCTGCTGCTGGCCGCCGACCCAGCGGTGTTTTCCACCTGGATTCCATGCAGGATGAAGGGCTGGGCTGTGGGCTGGGCTCGAGGCGGGGCAGGCCTCAGTGCTCAGCGCCCAAAGCGGGGCTTGAATTTGGGCTTAGGGCCTGGGCTTGGGGCTGGAGGCTCGAGGCCGGGCTCATGGCTCCAGCTGGGACTCAGATCTAAGGGTTCAGGGCTCGGGTTGGGGCTCAAGATGGGGCTCAGGAGGGCTGGGGTGATGGTGGGGCTCATGGCTTGGGACCATGCTAGGCACGGGGCTCAGGGCAGGGCTCACGGCTCGGGGCTCGTGGCTCATTGTGGGGCCCATGACTCAGGGCGGGGCCTGGGTGGGGCTTGTGGCTCATGAATTGGGGCTCGAAGTGGGGCTCAGTGTTATGGTTATGGGGGACTTCAGATGTGGGGCTTGGGGCTCCTGGCGGGACTCAGGGCGGGGGCTCTGTGCAGGGCTGAGGGTGGGGCTTGGGACTGGTGGGATGGGGCACATGGCTCGCGGCTCAGTTCAGGCTGAGACAGCGAGGCCAGGGCTCAGGCCTCAGGATGGCACTCGAGGAAAGAGGCTCACGGCTGGGCTGCTCAGCCACGCCTTGCCAGCTCCTGGACTGGGCAGGACCCAGATGGGTCTGGGCGGCGCATGACCTGCGAGTGCGCTCCGTGACAGGGCCAGCGGATGCGTCATGGCCCCGACTTTCTGCCAACTGACGATGATTACAACGAGGCGCGAGCGGGTTTGGACGAGAGAAGATCCTGCCTCGTGACAACACCCGGCACCGGCGCCATCGATTACCATGCAACGGCAATCGAGTTCCAGTGGCATGGCGCAAGGAAGCGCCGCGACACCAACATCACAAGGCGAGCGCCGCCTGACGATCCCTGCTTCCAGACTCCCGTGAGCTCTTGGGTCAAGGACAGCATGAAAAATTAAAAACAAATCAGGCGACTTCTGGCTTTCTGACCCTAAAAACTGATCCAAGTTGATACAATTTAAATACAAGGTCAACCATGTGGCTGCCATTCTTTTACACAAAATACCTTCATGACCGTCACAACGTGTGAACTGGCCGACAACGAGCTTGTGGCTGGCAGGGCATGCGCCGCACGCCCTTCAATTTCCCCAAGTCGCTACCGCACGGCATCGTGGAGATCAGGGCCCTCATTGGGCTGGACCAGGCCACCGAGCTGTCACTGGATGTCATCCAGGCGGCCACGACGGGCCTCGCCCTCCAGCTGCGCGTGCTGGCCACCCCTTCCGGGTACGCTGCTCCTCTGTCTCGTGCCTCGCGTGTGGCTGTGTGAGCCAGCTCGGGACCTGCAGCTGTGCAGAGCTCAAGACGCACTGCTGTGCATGCGGGCACACAGCCGTGTGCCCTGCAATCGCAGGCTGCACCACGTGTACTTCGACAAGAGGTGGAACGTCTTCGCCGTCCAAGTCTGGGACCAGCTGGCCGAGTCGCTCTGCCACGTGTGCTCCATTCCGGCCGGGCCGAACAAGGAGACCAAGAAATCTGCTCGCACGTGGCTGGCCTTGCCCCTGGCAAGCGAGCAGGTTATGGGCCGGGGCTCAGGACGAGGCTTGGGATCGGTGGGCTTGGGGCACATGGCTCGCGGCTCAGGCAAGGGTGGGACAGCGTGGCCAGGGCTTAGGCCTCAGGGGCGGCACTCGGGGATGGAGGCTCATGGCTGGGCTGCTCAGCCATGCCATCCCAGCTCCTGGACTGGGCAGGACCCAGATGGGGCTGGGCGGCGCATGACCTGCAAGTGCGCTCCACGACAGGGCCAGCGGCTGCGTGATGGCCCCAACTACCTGCCCGCTGGTGATGCAGGCGTTGGCAATTTTGAAGGAGACAAGAGCCTGCCTAGTGACGATGCTGGCTCCAGCGCCATCATCCATTAAGCAAATCGAGTTCCAGGGGCGTGGCGCAAAGAAGCCTTGCAACACAAATCTATATCTCCAGGCACGCGCCGCCTGCCGATGCCCTATTTCCAGACCTCGTGCGAGGTCAATGGGACAGGAGGGCATGCAGGAAGCACCAGGAGCAGCCCTTGCAAGCTGCAGCAGGTTCAGGCGGCACCGCTCAAGCTGTCTGCTTGTGGCTGTCTCTGCACAGGTTCCTGAGCATTGCGCCGATTGGCAAGCAGCTGGTTACGCGAGATCCTGGCCTGCAGGCGATTTGGCGTCTACTCGACGCACTGCAACACCTACGACGGTTATTTGGTATGATCGCAAGCACTGGTACCTAGGGACCTTCAAGGTCGTGGAGACAGCGGCATGATTCTACGACCGCACCGCTTTCAAGTGCCGCGTGCGCGCCGGCCCTTCCCGCGTTTGTATCAACCCGCGCATGCGCGGCCGAGACGGCTGACTGCCGGCACCTGCACAGGGGGAGGACGGCATCGTATTGTCCAACAGCGATCCCAAGGACCATGCGCTCAAGATGGCGCAGGCCGAGTGGAAAGAGATTCCTCATCGACCTGCGAATAGAAGCGATTAATTATCTGCCAGGTGCTGATCTTGCCTTTCTGGCAATCGCCTGCCCGCAGTGGTGCAGCTGTCCTCATTATTTCGATGGACTCGCTGACAGCGTCCGACGAGCCCGAGCAGCGGCTTGAAAAGCTCAACAAGGAGTACCGTACTGCGAAGAAAGGCAAAAAAGAAGACAGCCGCGAAATCTTCGGCTGCTCCAAGCCACGACACAAGGGACGATCTCGACACCGCGTTAGAGCACCTTTTGGAAAAGGTGAAACCGCGCAACGCTTTTGTGAACATGGTGCGGCGGCCTTCTGCCCTCCTGACTCGCCAGCGCCCTGCAAAAGGCGAGGCTGCCGATCAACGCATGCTGTTGTCCTCGCAGAGCAAACGCTGAGAGCATCATCGTGGGGCAGCGCCCCTCTCGCACAAGGAAAGCTCTTCGTCGCAGCCGGGCGTCAGTCCACCCTGGCGCTTGCACAAGCTCCTCAGCGCGAGCCCTGACAGCGCAGCAGGAATCGACCTGTCACCGTTCTGCACAGGTGCTTGGGCCCTGCACATGCCCCGCCGCCGTTTTGCCACCGTGCTCTGCTGGCAGGCACATCCTCCTCACTGTCCTGGTGCTGCTGCTGCTGCTGCAGGCGGCACCTCCTTGCTCAGAGCAGAGAATCTGGCAGCAATGGGCAGTTCCCAACAACGGCAGCGGCGAAAACATCGTTGTCATCATTCTGATGGGATGGCATCGATTCTGCCATCGTAGGCCGCCTCCCTCAGCAAGACATTCTGAGTGGCCCTGCCGCTGGCCTCTTCCTGCCGCCAGGGACCTGAGGCCTGGGCCAACCTGGCAGCAGACTGCTGCTGCATGGACAAGTGAGCCTCTCTCCCCCTCTGCCACATCATGCTTCCCGCTTGCAGCTGCACTTCTCTTCTTCAGCTTGACCGACCCGGCCGGGCGCTGCTGCTGCCAGGCTGCCAGGGGCGTGGGCGCCGCCCGGCGGCCAGCAGCCTTTTCTGGGGAGCAGAGCTTGCCCAGCAGGGCAGGTGCAGCCCTCAGCACCCTCAGCCGGCCGCGCCCCAGCCGCAGCCGGGCGTCCCGGTTGTCCACATCGGCACCCCCGCAGCAGAAGTCCTGGCGGCAGGGGCGCGCGCCCTATTCAACCTGTGCGCAGAGAACATCCACCGGTAAGCTCACCCTGTGCATGTGACGGTCACGGCCAGCCCCCGTACCGCAATCATCCTTCCCAGCGGCGCTGATTGGTCACTTGCTGATACCAGGCTGGGAGACCCGCTGCCGCTCAAGGGCGAGGACGGCGGCTCTTCGCTGCTCTCCGGAAGCATCCCACGCAAGCGGGAGGAGCTAGGACAGCTGGGCATGCCACCCGAGCTGCTGCTGGGCAGAGAGCTGCTGGCCACGCTGCTGGGCCTCGGCGACCGAGCAAACATCTACTCCTACCTTCATCCTGTCACTGCTGCATCGACACGTGAGCCTCTCCCGCTGCCCCGTGCAGCCGCCCTTCGCAGCTGCACTTCTCTCCTTCCAGGCATGGCTGACTCAGCTGGGACTTGCCGACAGGCTCCCAGAGATTCAATGCTGCCGGGCGGCGAAGCGCCTGCCAACCTGTTCGGCCTTGGGCCGAGCGGCCTCTTCCTTTCCTCATCCACGTGCCTACAGCAGCTGAACTGGAATGATCAGTCTGGTGCCTCCGCGCGGCTGCAGCACTGCAACCTTCCCTGCTGATCGCTGCTCCCTGGCTCAGTGGCGGCGGCTCAAGCCAACATCATCGTCAAACACCCAGCCTTCAAGCGGTGAGCCCCCTCCCTCCCACACAGCAGTCCTTTGCTGCTACAGCTGTTTTGGTTGCAATCCCGCGCCTCAGCAAAGAATGACTTCCCGCTGCCTGCCAAGCACAGCAGCGCGGCGCCTCGGTGCTGAGAGCGCGCCGTGGTGGCCTTTTGCAGGGAGCCAACGACTGCATCGGGCACTTTCTGAGTGGCCAAATTTCACCGGCAGGCGAAAGTGCGTTTCCCCTGGCAAACACACGGATCCTGGCAAAACTGTCACCAAGCCGCGCCCGGGCGGTGCCAGAAGCCCGTCACTAAAGCACTGTGAAGGCGCAACTGCCGCCCTTTTGCCTCTGTGTGAAGCTTCTGTGCAGCCAGCGGGGCCAGTTGCTGCGCCAGCAGGAGCTTTGGTGCCTTCCCACTGCCGCAGTCGCGTCAGAGCACCAGGGCGCCTTTTTGTTTTCGGGTTTCCTTTCAGCGTGAGTGGCTTGCGGCGGCAGCAGGCATTTGCAACAGTGCTGACCTCTGATGCAGGGCCTCGCGGCTCAGTCGCTGCGCCCGGTGCCACTCAACCAGCAGGGCACGGCCGCGGCGCCCGAGTACGGCAAGCTGCTGGCTCGGGTGCAGGCGCAGCTCGACCGGGACTACTACCCGAACGCCGCCCAGTACACAGATGTCCCGCAGCATGCGCCAGCTGCTGGGAGAGGAGAGGAAGCCCGCGAGCCCGGAGTGGTGCGCCAGCCTCCGACTGCCGCCTCAGCTGCTCACAGCCAAAACTCACCTCTCAGCGCCGGCCACCTGTTTTCACTCTGCGTGCCGGTGCTGCGGCAGCATGCTTGTTGGCAACCTGTCGCCATCCTGCAGCTTAGAGCAGTGCCAGTGACTCGCAGGCGCTGCGGCGTCCAGCTGCTGGATGGCGGCTTCTACATGGCCGCCATCAGCTTTCAGGGCGCCTTCACGAGGACAAGGAGAACGCCGCCTCCGCTTACGACGCGGCCGCGGTGAAGAGCGAGGAGGAGGCAAGCGCACCAGCCCCTATGTCCACGTGTCCTCCAGTACGAGACTCGCCAGCTGCCTGGCTGGATGCCCCGGATTGCTTGCTTGCTTGTTTGCCTGCTGCTTGCTTGAACGGGGCGGCACGCCCAGCCCACGCCGCCTGCGCCGCATCAGCTGCTGCCATGTCTCTTGCTGCTCTGTCCTGTGCTGGTTGTCAGCTTGTCGCTGCCGGCATGCCATGCAGAAAAACCAAAGCAGCCTCCTGAATTCCGTGCAGGACCGCCGGTGGCGGTACACCAATTCGCCGCGCGACAAGATCGACGTGAGCCACCTCGACGGCTTCAAGGTCGTGGAAGCCTTCAAGCTGATCCGAGCTGACGCCGCCAAGCCGGGTGCGAGATCCGCATCTCAAGCTCCTTCTCCGACAGTCTTTCAATTCTGATGGCAGACAAGTGGATAGCGAGGAGAGCGCAGCCCCCTCACCCACGCCTGCTGTGCGTTTCAGGCACTGAGCAGCAGCCGCTGGCGCGCCTTGACGCGGTCGAGCTCAAGCTGAAGCAGGCCGACCAGGAGCACGGCGCCGCCCTCGAGGACTTTTTGAACGACAAGGGCAACGAGGAGCTGAGGGACGCCAACGCGATGGCGGCCGTCAAGCAGACCGATGTGCAGCAGGAGTGGGCCGCGCTGTGCGAGTGGTGCTGCTCCTGCTGCCTCTTCCCGCCTCGTCTGATCTGGGTATCAGGGAGGGGCTTGGGACCGGTGGGCTTGGGGCACATGGCTCGCGGCTCAGGCAAGGCGGAGACAGCGTGGCCAGGGCTTAGGCCTCAGGACGGCACTCGGGATGGAGGCTCATGGCTGGGCTGCTCAGCCATGCCATGCCAGCTCCTGGACTGGGCAGGACCCAGATGGGGCTGGGCGGCGCATGACCTGCAAGTGCGCTCCACGACAGGGCCAGCGGCTGCACCTTGGTACCAACTTCCTGCCCGCTGGTGATGCAGGCGTTGGCATTTTTGAAGGAGACAAGAGCCTGCCTCATGGCGGTGCTGGCACCAGCGCCATCAGCTATCAAGCAACAGCAATCAAGTTCCAGAGGCGTGGCGCAAGGAAGCCGTGAGACAAAAAACTATGTCCAGGCAAGCGCCGCCTGCCGATGCCCTCTTTCCAGGGCATCAACCTCAAGCTCCAAGGGACAGGAGGGCATACGAGGAGCATGAGGAGCAGCCCTTGCAAGCTGCAGCAGGTTCAGGCGGCACCGCTCAAGCTGAAAGCTGTCCGCTTGTGGCTGTCTCTGCACGGGATCCTGAGCATCGCGCCGGTTGGCAAGCAGCTGATCCTGCGCCTGCAGGCACTGCAGCGGCAAATTGACACATTGCAACACCTTCATATGCGCCTGTCATACGAAACGATCGCAAACAGAGGTATCATGGAGCCTTCAAGGACGTGGAGACGGCGGCATGATTCTATGACCACACCGCTCTCAAATGCCGCGTGCGCGCCGGCCCTTCCCGCGTTTGGTCCAACCCGCGCATGCGCGGCCGAGACGGCTGACTGCCGGCACTTGTGCAGGGAGAAGACGGCATCTTGATGATAAACAGTGACCCCAAGAACCATGCGCTCGAGATGGCGCAGGCCGAGTGGAAGGACACCCCTCCTCGGCCTGCGAGTAGAAGCAATCAACTATCATCTGCCGGGTGATGATCTTGCCCTTTCTGGCAATCGCGTGTCCGCAGTGCAGCTGTCCTTATGAATTCGATGGACTCGCTGACAGCATTGCTGCACAGGGGGGTCCGATGAGCCCAAGAAGCGGCTTGAGAAGCTCAACAAGGAGCACCGTGCCGCAAAGAAGGACAAAAAGGAAGGCAGCCGCGAATTCTTCGGCTGCTCCGAGCCACGACACAAAGGACGATCTTGACACCACGTTAGAGCACCTTTTGGAAAAGGTGAAACCGCGCAACGCTTTTGTGAACATGGTGCGGCGGCCTTCTGCCCTCCTGACTCGCCAGCGCCCTGCAAAAGGCGAGGCTGCCGATCAACGCATGCTGTTGTCCTCGCAGAGCAAACGCTGAGAGAAATTTCGTGGGGCAGCGCCCCTCTCACACAAGGAGAGCTCTTCGTCGCAGCCGGGCAGGGTGATGCTTGCACAAGCAGCTCCTCAGCGTGAGCCAGGACAGCGCAGCAAAAAAAATCGACCTTTCACCATTCTGCACAGGTGCTTGGGCGCTGCACCTGCCCCGCCGCTGTTTTGCTGCCTGGCTCTGCGGGCAGGCGCAGCCTCCTCACTGGCCTGGTGCTGCTGCCGCAGGCGGCAACTCCTTGCTCGGAGCAGAAAATCTGTCAGCAATGGGCAGTTCCCAACAATGGCAGCGGCGAAAACATCGTTGTCATCGTTCTGATGGGATGGCATCAATTCTGCCATCGTAGGCCGCCTCCCTCAGCAAGACATTCTGAGTGGCTCAGTCGCTGGCCTCTTCCTGCCGCCAGGGGCCTAGGCCTGGGCCAACCTGGCAGCAGACTGCTGCTGCATGGACAAGTGAGCCTCTCTCCCCCTCTGCCACATCATGCTTCCCGCTTGCAGCTGCACTTCTCTTCTTCAGCGTGACCGACCCGGCCGGGCGCTGCTGCTGCCAGGCTGCCAGGGGCGTGGGCGCCGCCCGGCGGCCAGCAGCCTTCCTTGTGAGGCAGAGACAGCCAGCGGGGCAGGTGCAGCCCTCAGCACCCTCAGCCGGCCGCGCCCCAGCCGCAGCCGGGCGTCCCGGTTGTCCACATCGGCACCCCCGCAGCAGAAGTCCTGGCGGCAGGGGCGTGCGCCCTATTCAACCTGTGCGCAGAGAATATCCACCGGTAAGCTCACCCTGTGCATGTGACGGTCACGGCCAGCCCCCGTACCGCAAGCATCCTTCCCAACGGTGCTGATTGGTCACTTGCTGATACCAGGCTGGGACACCCGCTGCCGCTCAAGGGCGAGGACGGCGGCTTTTCGCTGCTCTCCGGAAGCATCCCACGTAAGCGGGAGGAGTTAAACCAGCTGGGCATGCCACCCGAGCTGCTGCTGGGCAGCGAGCTGCTGGCCTCGCAGCTGGGCCTCGGCAACCAGGCAAACATCTACTCCTCCCTTCATCCTTTCACTGCTGCATCGACAGGTGAGCCTCTCCCGCTGCCCCGTGCAGCCGCCCCTTGCAGCTGCACTTCTCTCCTTCCAGGCGTGGCTGACTCAGCTGGGTCTTGCCGACAGGCTGCCAGCAATGAAATGCTGCCGGGCGGCGAAGCTTCTGCCAACCTGTTTGGCCTTGGGCCGAGCGGCCTCTTCCTTTCCACACCCGCACGCCTACAGCAGCTGGACTGAAGGGATAAGTCTGGCGCTTCCTCTGCGCGACCGCAGCCTGCCAAGCCTGCCAGCCACCTTTCGAGTGCAGCAGCAGAGCAGCAGCCGTGCAGCGACCAGCCGCGGCAGGAGGAGCAGCCGCGCCCCGCGCGGCAGAAGCGGCAGCGGTCGGGCGCCACGCCCACACGCCTGCAGCCGGCGCACGCCGCGGCCGAGGCGGGGCTGCCACCGCCCCCGGTGCAGCAGCAGCACGAGCAGCAGCAGCAGCAGCCTGGCGCGCAGCCGCAGCAGCTGCAGCAGCCGCGCGCCGCGCGGCAGAAGCGGCAGTGGCCGAGCGCCACGCCCACGCCCCTGCAGCCGCCGCACGCCGCGGCCGAGGCGGGGCTGCCGCCGCCCCCGGTGCAGCAGCAGCACGAGCAGCAGCAGCAGCAGCCTGGCGCGCAGCCGCAGCGGCTGCAGCAGCCGCCTGGCGCGCGGCAGAAGCGGCAGCGGCCGAGCGCCGCGCCCACGCCCCTGCAGCCGCCGCACGCCGCGGCCGAGGCGGCGCTGCCGCCGCCCGGCGCGCAGCAGCAGCAGGAAGAGCAGCCGAGCCCCGCCGACGGAGCGCTGGTGGGATTTGAATGGCCCGGCGAGGTGGCCGCTCGAGAGCAGCCCGCCGAAGAGGTGACCTATCCGGGGTTGGCCAATCACAGGATTTGTCAGATTGTTCATCATCACGACTGAGTTTGAAGTGCGTTTGCAGGCAACTTTCGACGGCATGGACGGCGACCTGCACTGGGAGGACGTTGTGCTGGGCGTGGATGTCCTGCCAGCGGCCTTCCTGGACGAAGTGCGCCGGTCAGGCCCCGAACCGACCGCCGCCCGGCTCGGCAGACGGACGCAAGGCGGGGAGCAGTGGTAAGTATGCTACTATTTTCCACGCGTGCTGTACAACATGTGGGCTGCGCAAGCTCTCAAGACTTTGCCAACATCTTCTTTCCCATTGAAGCATTTTGGATTCCTTTTTGGGTACTAGGTTTTCTAGTTCTACAGGGAAGTCTTTCAGCTTTTTAATGCATCAGTGCTTGCATAAACATTGCGTCTCAAATACGTTCAAAACAAAAGAAATCAAAAGCCCGTTTCGTACATTCACCGACTCGCCGCAAGTCGCAGCAGCTAAGCAGCTCCATTTCTGCCATGCCGCAGGGACACGCCCACGCTCAAAGCGCTCGTCAGCGCCCGTGCCGCCACGATGGCTACGGCCAGTTCAAATTGCTGGTCCAAGATTGCGGCGTCGCCGCCGCAAGAACTGGCGAGCCGCACTGCCCCAGCGCATGTGTATGAAGTGGGCAAGCTGCGGGCGCGGCTCCCCTCACAGAACTGCTTTCCCTCTATTGTTGGGATGCATTCACCCCAAATGGACAGCAGCGGCATCTGCAGGGCCGCCTCCCTTGTTCATCCACCTGAGCCATGCGTGCCAACTACGCTGTTGCAGAAGGCGGCAGAGGGGAAGCCGGCCAGTGACCCCTGCTGGCGCGGCGAACCGCAACTGCGGCGCTACGTCCTGCAGCCGCCCAATTCGGAGTCTTTGGGGCTCAAAGTTCAAACCTTGAATGTAGGGTTTGGGGACCGCATGCCCCCGCAGCTGGCGGCCAGCCCGATCAGCCACCGCTACCGGCCGGCTCAGGTGCGATTTTGCACAGCGGCCTCCAAATGGTGCAGGGGGCGGCCATGCTCCCTGCCCCTGCCTGCCGCCATCTGAAGCGCTGTGTCTCTTGCCTCCCGCCCTTTCTTTGTTTGCTGAAGGAAAGTCAAACAGAGAGCGCCACGCCGCCTGCTCTCGCCCGCAGGCCAGGTGCCGCCCCACCAGCTGCTGCCGCAGCGCGTGGCCAAGCGCAAGAACGCAGGGCCAGCGAGGTCCTCGGATGACTCAGAAGACGAGCCCTTGCTCGCGAGCCCTACTCTAAAGCCAGGTTGTGGTTGCCAACAGCAGCCGGCGGCTGCAACAAGAGCGCGGCAGCGGAGGTGTGCCCCCCGTCTCTCTTCACTGCCCTGCGGTTTCCTGCTTGAGTCAGGATTGTGCCCCCTGGGCGGCCTCGTGACCAAGAGCTGATTCACAGAAACCGCCGGGAAGCTTTCTCACGCAGCGCCGCGGACAGCCGCTTGCTTCTAGGTAGACATGGTCCCCTGCTGCTGCTGCTGCTGCTGCGTCTGCGCCCGCGGCTCCAGTGCGCACAGGAAGGGAAACCCGTTGCTGCCTGGCCTTGCTGACACTCGCGGCCGCTCCGGCAGGCCACTCCGTCTGACTCTGACAGCGAGGCTGGCGCGGCCGCGGCAGCCGGGGTGCGTGTTTTGCTCAAATCCTGTGCTGCTTTTCTCACCTTGCTTAGGGTTTTGTGACATTAGGGTTTGGGTCTCTAGGGTTCATGACTCGACTACTTAATGATGGGCTCATCGAGGCGGGGCTCAGGGCGGGGCATGGGGCTTGGGACTGGACTCCTTTCTCCCTCTGGGTTTAGGATACGTTTTGTTTCACAAAACGTCAGAAGCCTGTGTCGGGGGGGGCTTCAAGACTGGGCTGTCTCAGAATGCGACCCCATGGAAGCCTTGGGTGTGATCATTGCGAGGCTCGTGACTGGGCTTGGGCAGATCTCTGGGGGATTTCCCCCCAGGGCCATTTTCTGCTCAGCTTATGCACCTCATCCCCAGAAGCAATACAGGGACAGGATTGGCAGCGCGTCACTGGAACGCATCTTTACCTTCAAGCAGTGCTGCTGGAAGGCAGGCTGTGCCATCGGCCACTGCAAATCTTGCATTCTTGCCCGCACACCCCGGATGACTGATACAGCTCATGTGTGCCTGATAGCATCGGCTCCTTCCCGCTTGGTCGTGGGCGAGGCTTCCGGGGGATACGGCCTGGCTTGGGGGGGGTTCATGGCTTGGGAGAGCTCATGCCTGCGTGCGTGCAGGTACATGGGAGCGACTCGAAAAGGCGGCCGCAACCAAAGGTGGGAAGCCACCGTGCAAGACGCCAACTGCAAGAAGACGACAACCTTGGGCACCTTAAACCACAGCGACATTGCCGCTGTTACCGCTCGGGATGTATTTCTCGACCGAAAAGTGCGCCTGTCACTAGCCACTCACGCTTGGCGGCAGGCTAGATGCGCATGATATGCTTTCTGCTGTGCAATCGGCGACACGCGACACCTGCTGTGCTGCGCTGCACCTCACATTATCTTGGTCACAGCCGCAGTCTTGTTCATCACTGGCCCTGCAGTTGCCCTTTATTTTGCTGACAGCGTTCCCGGCTTTGGCACGCCAGGGCCTCCTGCGGGGCACAAGCGATCGGCGCAACAAGGTGCCGTATGACATCAACTGGTGGCTGTCGACGGTTCCATACCCGTTCCGCCAGGGCACAGGCCAGCCCCATGACCACCAAGCAGCAGGAGAACCTCGCCAGCGGATTCCAGGCAGCCGCGCCGCGAATCGTCTCGGTTGGCGCCAACCTCCTTACGTTCTTGTGCGCCCCTTCCCCGGCCTGCCTCCCCCTGCGGCCTGAGCTTGTCCCGGTCTGTCTCTTGCTTGCCCTTGAGGGAGACTGCAGGGCTGGGCTGCTAATGGTAGGTTTGAAGCATGCTTGATGATGCCGCTAGGAACGCAGACCTGCTGCCGCCGGGGGATTCGCGGTTTTTATGCATCAGCGTCGTATCTCCCTTTTTGGATGTTCTCCCCTTGCCACTTATCCATTTCAATGCTTCCATCTTGGGGCTGCGTGTGGGGCTGGGTGCAGGGCTGGACTCAGGGTGGGGTTCAGGGTTTAGGGCGGCGCTCGGTGCTCAGGGCTTAGGGCTGGGGGCAGGGCTTGGAGCTGAGGTCGGGGCTCGGAGCTGAGGGTGGGGCCTGGGACTCTGAACTGGGCTCGAGGCTTGGCTGTGGCATCATGGCGATGTGCAGCGCCGGTGACAAGCTCCTGGATATGGTGCAGAGTGTCATCGACTGATGGCAGAACACGGCCCCTCCTACCTTTCGCCCTCGGGGGCCGGGGGCTCCAGCAACCACGGACCAGCTGGGTGACCTCCTGGCCGGCTTCCAGGCTACCACACCGCATCATTTCCATACACGGTGCGCTGAATGAGCCGTGTCAAGTGCAGATGCCTGCCTGGCCCCTCTGCTCGCGCATGCCAGGCCGAATTGTGCAGCTGGCCGCGGCTGAGGGCTGCCCTCCGAACAGGGACCTGGCAGCGGCGAGTTTCTCGAGGTGCCGCAGCACGCAGCCTGAAAGGCCGTGAAGACGGCATGCTTGCATGGACAGGTGAGCCCTCTCACTCCCCCATACACCCCCTCGCAGCTGCGCTTCTCTTTCCAAGGGAGGCTCACAGGACCGGGCATTGCGGGCCAGGCTGCCAGAGGAGATGTGCTGCACAGCTAGCGGCTTAGGAGCTGGGAGCTGCCAGCAACAAGGCTCCTGTCGATCTTCTTGGGCTGAAGCGCCTCTTCGTTTTCTCCTACACCCGCGCGCCTAATTCTCCCACTGGGCAAAGATGAACGGGCGCGCGCCTTCACTCGGATACGGCCGCCTGCCGCCTACCCTGCAAGCGGTGAACCCCTCCTCCCCATCCTGCCAGCAGCCCTCCTACAGCTGCTGGCTACTGCTGGCTGTCTCAGCCACAATCTTCTCAGTGAACTGACCCCTCCTCCCTGGCTCCAAGCGCTGCAGCTTCTCTGTGCCGCTCCTGGCTGGAGCAGCGCAGCGCCGCAACCCTTGGCACTGAGAGTGTGCTGCTGCCTGTTGCAGGAAGAAGCCAGCCGCTTCCTGCGAGGAGAAAATTGCTTGCTTGGAGCAGCTGCCACAGGCCGACTCGGCTGCGTTTCATTTGAGCCTTCCTGAATGTGAAGACTGTTGTAACTCCCTGCACATGAATGCAGAGGAAGGCAATGATGTCGCACACTATGCCGCCAACGCCACACGCACCAAAGCAGAGAGAGCGCGGAGGTGGAAAGCAGGGCAGTGATCTTCCAGTTTCAGAGTAAGAGCAGGAAGCCTCTTGAAAGGAAACTCCCTCCTTAACTCTCACCGGGAGGTCGCCTTTCCAGATTTCTAGGTCGCTGCTCCCGCCACTCAGTTGGACTCGGAGTTCATCTAGCCTTCGGCAGGGCAGTATGAGAGAAGAAAAGAGTTGACACAAGCAGGAAGGCGGGCGAGGCGGGCAGCGCCCTGCCCACCTGCCCTGAATCCCGGACAGAAAATGCAGATACAGGCTCCCAAGGTTGCGATTCAGATCCTCAGGCAGTGCTGCAGGCGGCTGTGTGTGATCGTAGCACAATGGGCCCGCCTCCAGCAGGAGAGCGCTGCACACGTCTCCAGCATAACCAATTGTTTGGGCCATTCTGCCCAAGCTGGCAACCGCTGGAAAAGCGACGGGATAGGCTTGCATTGAGCACCAGAATCAGCCTCAGTGTAAGCATCACGGCCAGGTGATGAGAGTGTGTTATGTGGTACCTTGCTTGGCTAAATTTCTGCTGCCTCGTCGCAGCCATAAGCCACCAGGGAATCAGTGGTGATGTTTCCTAAGGCGCAGCACCCAAAAGCTGCAGACTGGCACAGCTGCCTTGTTATGCCAGGCTGTGTCAGTCTCGGAAGCGTTTCCGCCGAAAGAAATCGGAGTCAAACTGCGACGATGGCCGCTCGAGGGGCTGTGTTTCCGCTGGCGGACTGTCACGCGAGCATCCTGGAGCGCATCATTGGCCAGTGCGACAAGGAAGACCTGTTCCTGCTGCGCCTGGTCCGCCCTCGGGTTCTGCCAAAATTGCTCCGCTGCGAGCCCGGCCGGCGCCTGTTGGCTGCGCCTTGCTCAAGTTCCCCTGGCGCAGGTGGCCCGGCGTTTCAGGGATGCTGTCGGTCAGCGAGTCAGGCGGCTGCGGCCGTTGGAGCTGCCCTGCGACCTGGCAGCCAAATTCCCCAACCTGGCCTTGCTTGACCTCACTCACTTCTTTGCGGAGGACGTATCAGAGGAGCTGGCCTTGCTTCTGCCACAGCTGCCGCACCTGCGCGAGATGAGCTTGGAATCCCCACCTACACACAACCACGAGGTAAGTCCATGAGCACGGCCCTGCTTCTGGTCAGGAATAGTCAGAGTTTCTGACACGCAGTTCCACCACTTGCAGTGGATGCCCACGTTACAGGCGCTGACGCGGCTGCATCTTGACTCAGTGGAGGAAGCAGATTTCTATCACGTGGTGACCCGTTGCAGATCCCTGCGGTGCCTGGAAGTCAGCGGCAGGTGTGATGATATGCAGTGGGAGACGCTGCACGAGGCGGTGGCCAATCACCTGGCTGAAACGCTCATCCGGATCGAGCTGCCGCCTTGCGGCGGTTTCCTGATCATGGAGCGCGGTCCGCCAGACCTGCTGCCACTGAACACCGGGTGAGCACCAGTGGTCCACTTGCCGTGCACCTCATCATGCTCAAAATCAGGAGGCCTCCTTTTCTGCTGCCGCTGCAGCATGCCTGCCATGGGTGCAGGAGGCTCCAGGTCCTCCGTCTGGAATGTGATGACATTGATGATGACACCTGCGCCCAGCTGCACGGCTTTGCGAGCCTGACTGCACTGGACATCTCGGCTGGTGGCGTTTCGGATGCCGGTGAGGCTCCTGCCCAGCGCTCCTGGCCAATATAGCGCCGAATAGAAACGGGGCTCAGTGCTCATGCCACTTTTCAGGTATCGCGCAGCTGTGCGCGCTCTCGCGGCTCACGAGCCTCAGGCTGGCTCTGGGCGGTGGCTACAGCTGTGCAGGCGTCGAACAGCTCTCGCGGCTCCCGCGGCTTGCAGATCTGTGTGTGACCTGCTTCTGCAGCAATGGAGCAGCGCAAGAAGGCGGTGGCGCCAACGGAACCGTCATTTTGGGCGAGGCACTGGCAGGGCTGTCCAGCTTGAGGCAGCTGGAGCTGCTTGGATGCGGGTAAGCTGCCTTCTCATGGTAACCAGCACCTTCAGTCCCAATGTCTCTTGATGAAGTGTGGAACAAAACCAAGCTATCTGCTGTGCAGCCTCTGTCCAGGCGTGAAGCTGGGCAGAATCAGAGGCGCCCACTCCCGGCTGACGATGCTGCGCATGAACAACGCCGGCCTGCATGATGAGCCGCGCTGCCTGCGCCGGCTCACTGGTCTGCGCAGTCTCATGCTCTTCCAGAGCGTTTCGGAAGAGTCCCAGCTGCGCTACCTGTCTGGTGCGGCCGCAGCTACCCCCCAAACTTTCTGGCGTCGCAAATGACACAAGCTCATCACAGTTCAAGCTGTTGCACGGCCGCAGGCATGGTTCAGCTGACCTGGCTCTCTTGCTACGAACATCTGACGATTTCTGCTATTGGAGCGGGCTGGCTGGCGCGGCTCCCGGCCCTTCGGCTGCTCTCATTGGAAGGAAACTTTAGCATCACTGCCGACGCCCTGGAAAGGCTGGCGGGGCTGCCCGCACTACGAGTACTGGACCTCTCTTTTCAGCCCTGGAGGCAGAAGCAGTTGCCTCCTCTGCCGCCGCTGGCGCCGCTGGAGCGCCTGCCGCTGGCGTGGCTGCGCCTGCCCCCGTCGCAAAATTGGTCGGCTGACAAGCTGCCAGAGCGGCTGCGGGCGCCGTTCCTGAAGGGCCAGAAGTACTCTTTCGACAGCATGAGCAGGGACGGGCTCCCCCTTGCTTGAGCGGCAGCTTTGTTTACTGCCCCCCGGCCGCTGCCGCCTGATCAGCCTTTCTGTGGAAAGCAGTGAGGTGTTGTTTGTTTGCATCACCGCACTGGCTCTTACATGGATTGAAGCTGATGTATGCAAAAGCTTATTGTGCTGGAGGACTCTGCCACCGTTGCCGCTGTCAGGTGGCCTGTGACTGGTTACCACTTTGATGGCTGCTGCTGAGAGGCGAGCGTTGAGCACAGAGCTGCCTCTGCCTGTGTTGCTGGAGGAGCAAATCATGTCCTCTTTTGGAATCAAGTCAGCAAGCATGTGCGCAAGCTTCGACCTCCATTCCTCAGGTACCAGGGAGGTCGTCTCTCCAGATTGCTGGCTTGTTGCTGCTCTCGCCACTCAGTGGGACGCAGAGTGAGTCACGCCTTCATCAGCAGGGTATAGCAGGGCAGCGTAATGACAGGAGCAGATGATGCACAACCAGGGCAAGTCGTGCGGGGCAGGAGATGTGGTTGGAGAAAAAGAGTTCACACAAGTGGGCGAGGCGGGCAGCGCCCGGCCCGCCCGCCCTGAATCCTGGGCGAAAATGCAGATACAGGCTCCCAAGGTTGGAATTCACGCTCAGGCACAGCTACAGGCGGCTGCAGATTGCAGCACAGTTGTTGTTGGCAGGCGGTCCCCAAGCAGAAGTGCTGCACACGTCTCGAGTACAGCCACTGGCAAGCTCAGACATCGAGCGAATGGCAGCGCTGCAGCTAAAAACCATGGAAAGCAGCGGCGGTAGCAATGCAGCCAATGGGTGTGCTGGCAGCGCTGCTGCGCTTGGTTCTGCGCGCCGTCCCACCCAGGATGCGGCGCTCACACGCACAGAGGGCGTCAAAAAACGCAGCTAGCAGCGGCGGGATGTCAGGCAGCGTCACATCATCCCACAAGAAAAGCAAGCCAACCCTGGCTCCCCCTCCCTTCCCAGCACACGGAGCTGCCCGCGGGCCGCGGCTATGGCCAAAGCCCACAGCCTCGGCTGAGCCGGAGCAGCGGTGGCGTCATCATATACAGGGCAGCCAGCGGCTGCTGTGGGGGAGAAGACCGACGAGGTGCCGAGGTCGAAAGCGTGTGTGAGCTCTCTAAGGCATCTCGACGTCCCTCTTGGACGGCTTGGCGGTGTCGTCGCGGTACATGTCGTTGACAACCACCGGCTTGTGGAAGCTGCCCTCCTCCGCCTCCGCCTGCTGGCCGTTGTTCCTGCAGCAGGAGCACAGTAGCCGCAGTCACGCCCATGCCCGGCTCAAAAGACCCTTGCAACTAGTAATCTGAACTCTCTGCCAGCACATGGCAGGCTCTCTTCACAGGAGCAGGCGCCGGGTAGCGACAGCGCCAGGAATGATGGGGATCTCTGCCTCAAAGGGGGTGCTGGGAGCGCCTCCTGCCTGACACGGATCAGCATGCAGCTGTTGCGCCATCTTGCCAAGCATACAGCGTTGCTGCCGCCCCTGGTGGCTGGGTCCGCATGGAAGGGACAGGCATGCCTGGGCGCGGTCGGGTCGTAGAGGCCCTTCTTGACATCGGTGATGTCGGGGTCCGACGACTCGTCCAGCGGCAGCAGCAGGTGCAGGACAATGGCGACCAAGAAGCCGAGGGAGTAGCCCGAGCTGAGCACCTCGGTGATGGCGTCCCTGTGGCATGTGAGCCGCAGGGTCGGCTGCGGATTGAGCGGGAAACCTTGCGCGGAGGAGGGAGCCGAATCAGGCCCGCGCCGGCCCGCAGCGGGCAAAGACCACACACCTGAAGCCATGCAGGCCGGAGCTCATGCTGGGGACGACCGGCCACAGGTGGTTGGTGGCCCAGCCGGGCACGAGCTCGGTGCCGAGGCCGGCCGCCAGCGTCATGGACAGGATGAACCTGCCACCGTCACGGGCGGCCGAGTCGTGAGAGCTTGTCGAGCGCAGCCATTGCCAAGCGCATGCAGGGCTCGACCGGCACTTTGCCGCTGCGCATCAGGCTAGAGCCCACGTCCTGGGCCTGGCAGACGATCCGCCGCTGTGAAACTGCAGCGGCGCGGCGGCGGTGGGAGGGGACGTGCCTGTTTCGGCGAGTGAGAGGTGTCAGCGTCAGGATGCGAATTCCCGATACAGACACATTGGCGAACAAGAAGGCCTGCAGCGTTTGTGAGCGTCAGTTAAGCGTCGGGGGGGGGGGGGGGCAGTTTGCAGCCGAAATCAGTGCCCCGGAGCGAGGCCCAAAAACTCGACTTAGAATGCAGCGAGTACCAAGGAGATCAAAGCAGTGTGATCTGTGTCGGTTATAATCGAGCTTGTTACGCTCGGCAGGCACGGCAGGGTCCAGAAATTGCTGGGGCCAGCGCACCGTCACGCCGCCCAGCACGCAGCTCGGGATGGAGGTGAAAAAGGCGCCGATCTGCGGCCAGCAGCGGCAGCCCCTGTCAGCCCACCCTAGTCGCCTGCCAGCCTGTCTGACGCTTTCACCCCAGAGGGGGGCAAGCGCACAGGAGCGATGATGCCCAGCAGGATGAGCCACAGGCCGCCTGCGGCGCAGCAGCGGCGGGCCGAGCTGAGTCTCTGGGCAGCCAGCAGGATTTCTTCCAGCAGGCTTGCAGGACCCCAAGGTGCAGCCTTGGAGCACATAGCAGGCAGGGCGAGGCTGCACCGCATCTCGGGAGGGGCGGAAGGTTTGGCCCCGGACGGATTAACGAGAAGACATTCATTTTGATTCACGACACTTTCGCCCGACGCCTCGCCAGCCAAGTCCGGGAGGCTGACCAGGGGACAATTGCAGAGTAACACCTTTCCTCCCAGTGTGCCAGCGGGGGGCTGGCAAGGCGACGAGCGGTGCACAGGACGGCTCCAAATTTTGTTGCCAGTGCGCCAGGCAGTGGATGCAGGCAGAAGGCGGGGGCTCAACCGAGACATGCAGCACGCGTGGCAGTGCCCCAAAAGCACAAGAGAAAAGAAAAGCAGCCGGGGTGCGCAGAAGAAGGGAGCGTTACAGCAGATGCCAGCGACGCGCGATGAGCAGCGCGTGATGTTGATGACGCCGTTGTTCTGCGCGAATGTCGTGACCGGCATCATCATGGCCAGGGCAGCGAAGAAGCAGTTTACGCCGTCGCCGAGCAGCGCGCCCTGGATCCGGCGCCGCAGCTTGGGTCCGGCCGTCTCGATGCGCGAAACCTCGCAGGTCGCCGTCACGTCGCCGATCACCTGTAGGGGGATGCGGCGAGGGGAAGTGACCACTAATAATCGTCTGCGCCGGCAAAAGGCACGAAACTTGGTAATGTATGGAAGGCACTGAGCATGTCCGAACAGAGCGAGTTGGCTGGCAATGCCTATGACCATCGTCGAGAAGCGGACGGCTGCTTCTGCTGCAGCATGCATGGGCTGCTGAGAACTATATGCAGGTCTAGCAGGCACCGAGTAAAGCGGTCACATGGCGAAGGTCAGTGAGACGGGCTGTGCAAGTCTGCCGCCGGCTCGCAGCCGGTGTGAAGGGAAGCGGAAGCAGCTCACCTCCACGCCAAGAATAACAAAGCCGACCAGGTAGGGCAAAACAGCAGGGGCGTAGAACCTACAGGGTAAGCAGTTTGAATTTCAAATTCTGAGTTCGGAATTTTGGAGCTTTGCGGAGCCGCAAGCCGCCGGCCAGACCAGCGCCCCTCCAGGGGGCGGACACGCACAGCGGCTCGGCAGCAAGGAGCAAGGAGGAGGGAGAGGCTGTCACCCAAACTTGAAGGTGGTGCCCGCCCACAGGAAGGTGATGCCCGGCGCGTCGGTGATGTTGGTGGTCGACACGTAGTGCTCGCCCTGGCGGGTGACGACGCCAGCAACCAGGTACCTGCGCTCCTCCGGCCACATGGTGATGAGCCTTGCGGCAGCATGGAGCGTAAGAATCATAAGTGAGGATGTGGTCTTGCGGAAGAACATGTGAATGCCCCTCATCATTGGACTTGAAGCAGACAAGGCTGACAAGTTGCCACGCGAGCCCCTTTCAAACTGAAAAGCCATCAGAGCTCTCCTGATTGTTCCAGCTTAATGCATCGATTGCCGCGGCAGATCGATGCCGAGGCCTGGCCTGCGGCAAGAACAGGAGGGTGTGGTGCAGCGGCAGCAGGCGGAGGGGAGGCACACACCCGATGAGGAGGGAGATGATGATCATGCTGTTGCGCAGCATCGGCGAGCCTGCGGCCCGTGCAGCCTGCTCAGTGCCTTGTGAGCGGTTCATGCCGGCGGTCACAGGGCGCGCTGACGGCTCTTGCACAGCCTGTGCCTGTCAGGAGGAGTGAGGAAGGAAGGCACACCAAAGAGCTCCAGGCCGATCATGACCACAAAGGTGACAAAGCCGAGGCCTGCAGCCATATTCCAGGTGCAGTCAGAAGAGTCTGGCAGCTTTTATTTGGCGAGTTTCACACTCGACTGCTGACTTGGTTTGTGTTCCAGCCCGCTGAGTTCAAATCAAACTCCAACAACCTGGTGATGTAATGCAGATTTCCCATTCAAATCAACCGTTCTGAGCATGAAGGGGCCCTCGCACCAATGTACTCGGGCGCGCCAAAGTTGAGCTGCACGTTGCCGTTGGTGTTGCAGAGCGGCACAAAGGGCTTGGAGTAGCACGTGCCGTTCACCCAGCCGCTGCCGCTGGAGTCCGGCACCTGGCAGGTGATCTCCTTGGGTGGCAGGCCAGCCGTGTTCTCGCCGCAGAAGCTGCCGCCGCCCCTGCAAATTGTAGGAGAGCAGACTCATAATCAAGTCCGAGTGCTGCTGCCTGAATTGAACATTTCATGTGCTGTGCGGGCTTGACTCGATTCGCGCAGAGAAACATGCGGCAAGTCGTGTGCGACAAGGTCGGCTGGCTTTAGGAGGAGAGGAAGCGGGTTGGCGGCTTTGGCAGGGAGGCCGCGCACCAATTGTAGAAAGCAGACTGCAGCAGTGCCGCGCCGATCCTGCAAGCAAGGAGGGAAACACGGTCAGCAAGTTTTGCCCTTCCTCTTCCTTATTTCGTCGCCCTCAGCCCGCTGGCACCCTGGCGGCAGGCAACAAACCTCCCAGCCGTTTGACATGCCAGCTGGAAAGGGGAGGGGCGAGCAGGGAGGCGCACAGGAAGATGACGACGCCGGGCACCAGCGGCGGGAAGATGCGGCGGATGACTCGCGGCGGCAGGAAGCTCATCGCCACCACGATCCAGCAGCAGACCTGCGGCAGAGCGCAGGCGGGCTGCTTCATGCTCCTTTCCTTGGAAGGAAGGGTGCGTCTGGCGGGAGTCCTGCCGCTCGAACATCAGCCCTGGGGGTCAGAAGGGGAGGGCGCAGGCATCACTGCGGCGCGTCCGGTAGCTGCAAGGCAGAGGCTGGCGCGGGCGCCTGTGCCTGCATGGGGGAAAGGACCGGACCATGAGCGTGCCGAGGCACTTGCCGTACGCATCATTGAAGCTGTAGCCTTGAGCCTGCAGGCAAACCACAAGCAGCGCCTTTTCAGAACAACCGGTGCGCCCGGGGCAAGTCCCATTGGGAGCCTGTTGCCTGACTTGGGAGACCTCTGGGGAAAACACTGATGAGTGACTGTCAGGACGGCTGGCAGGGGACCAGGGGGGCTCCAGGCAGCATGCACGCCGCTGCTGGCAGGCGTGAGCCAGCATCTGGGCAGGGGCGTGCCATCAGGTTCTGGATCGACGACATCGTGTTGGTGAGGAAGGTGAAGCTGATGCCTGCAGCGGAGGAAATGCGAGGAGCTGGTCAGCAAGCAGGCCGTCAGCATGGTAGCGGTAGGTGGACAGCACCGGCGGGGGCGGAAAGCCACCAGTGCAGCTGAGCACGCCCGAGCCGTAGACCAGCTTGGTGAAGGGGATGGGGAACTGCGTGCACTGCGCCGGCCGGCGGGACAGGCCTCAGAGGCTGCGGGCAGGGGACTGCCAGCGGCTGGTCGTTGGCGAGAGAGAAATGTTACGTGGATGAGGGTGAAGAGGCCGGAGAGGATCATGGCGTAGTTGACGAGGGAGCGCTGCGTGGCGGGGTCGTTCGCCATTTGGCCGATTAGCAGCGGCGGCTGCGGGCGCAGATCTCGTGGCGGTAAGGAGCCAAACTCATGAGGTCAGAGTCTCCAGGTACAGACACATGCAGGATTGAGTAACGTACCACGACGAGGCCGCCCACCATGGCCAGCGCCTGCAGCCGGCCAGCGGGCAGCTCAACATGTAAACAGCCAACAGCGAGCTCAACGGCTGGTTGGCTTGGGAGAAGCGTGCGGGGTTGAAAGGCGCACATGCTGCAGGCCCATGATGAGCGAGATGGTCAGCGGCAGGTGCTCGTTGACGCTGTAGAAGGGCGGCGTCTGCAGGTGCGCCTGGGGAGGTGAGCATCTGGCCGCTCAGTTGGCGAACAACAGAAGGAAGAGTCGAAGAGTTGAACACCTTGATGTTGCTCTTCTTCCAGGGGCAAAAGTTGGGCATGCAGAGGTAGGAGTAGTTGTACTGGCCGAAGAGGAAGGCGTGCGGGCCGGCGCCAAAGTAGCTCTTGAACGCCCTGAACTTGTCGGCAAAGCTCTCGTTCGGCCCCGGCTCCTCTGCCTCCCAGGCGGCGATCTGCTCCGGCGAGGCGGCGTCATCCCCGCCTCCCATGATGGCTCCTGCGAGTGCAGGTGGCGCGGTTTCAGGGCACCACCCTCAGCCAAAATAGATATGGGCTGTATCACGTGGGCCGGATCGCGGGCCACGGGGAGCACGAAGCGGATGCTGCGCCGAGCATGCGTCGATGCAAAGCGCTGTGTAATGCTCGAGGCAGTGCAGCGGAGCGCTCGCGACCCAGCCGCCGTTCAATCGTCACGCTAAGACGCGTCGCCAGCGCGGATGCCCGCCGGTAAGCGGGGTGCGCTGTCGATAGCCAGCATGGAAGGCTCGAAAATCGGCGCTACGGCACGTACGACAACGGGCGCGGGGCGGTGACCCAACAATCCGCGCATGCCGACGTTTGGATGGGAGTGATCGAGCACTCCGGAAAGCGCGGCCCAATCGCAAAAGGTGAGTGAAAACGTCGGGCAGGTACATGTCAGCCGAGAGGCCAAAGTTTTCGTGGCAGAGGCCGCGCGAAGATGATACTGACAAACACTTCCGCACTAGTCCTGCCGCACGCAATCTGCCCGGCCCCGCGCCGCCATGGTGCGCCGCTCAGCGCTGATTATCAGCGAGCAGCAGCCTCGGCATGCGGGCAGTCGGCAGCAGGTGTAGGTCAGACGGCCTACCGTGCGATTCGGTCAGTTGCGAGCCTGCCGCGTCGTCGCGCCGCTCTCAGGTTGACCCCACAGTCGGTTGTGTTGAATGCGGGAGTAGTGAAGGCTGCTGGCCCTTTCACTGCAGGAAAAGTGTCGGTGGTCTCTTCGCACTGTTACGCACAGCCCGAAGCCCGAGAGCAACCAGCCTGGGAAACCGTTCCACCGAAATGGCGGCCAGAGAGGCATATCAGAGTTGTGCAGTACTGAAATCGCTTGAAGGCCTCCTCCTCCCAATCGCTTCTTCCCATCGCTTCTTTTCCCGCTTGATGCAACGATCTGCGATGGCCCGGATGGGCGGCATGGAGCCGCCTTCTTTGCATTACAACTTTTCACCGCAATAGTGCCGTCTTATGGCAAGCTTCCCTCGCATCTGACTCAGAACCTCGCCCCTGCGACCCCAAGCAGCCTAGTGGTGCTTTACACACACGGCAAGCGGCAACTGGCTACCGAAGCTAATTACACATTTCTGCCCTGCCACAGGGCACAGACCTGCTGCCAACTGGCGTGGAAATCAGACGCTTCCGTGCAGCAGACACAGACGTCCTGCGCACACTGCTCGGCCTGGAGCGGCGCAACTTTTCCAAGGCAGACTCGTGGGCCGGTGTGCGCCCTCCTCCCAGCCCAGCGCATCTACTGGATTCACAGTCACTCTGTGCATGTGAGCCGTCAGTGCTTGTCTGCTTCTAGCTTGGTGCGGCTTGCCACAGCACATGGAGGGGTACCAGCCTGCAGCCTGCGCTTGCAGCCCCAACCCCCATGCGCGTTGCAAACAGCAGTCTTTCCGCAGGCATCCTGGAGAAGGAGGCGCGGCGGCGCAACACGGTGCTGCTGTATGCTGTGCGGACGGATCAGGCAAGGCTTTCTGCTCCCATCTCACCACCATGCCAAGTCAGCTGCCCCACGCGCTGCTGCTGCTGCTGTAACTCGCGCCCTCGTTGCCAGGTCGTCGGCTACGTTGTTTTCACAGTCACCCGTCTGAACGTTCACCTGTCCAAGGTAGCAGTCGACAGGCCGCACAGGCGGCAGGGAATCGCCCGGGCACTCATCCAGGCACCCTCCCTCCCCCTTTCCAACCAGTAACAGCCCAGCAACTAATGCGAACTGCTGCCATTCTGCCGCTGCAATGACAGGAAACTGCCAGCAGGGCCCAGCCGCTGCCAGTCAAGAGTTGCAGCAGCAGGCGATGCTTCTGATGCATGCCATGCATGGCCTGTTCACCGCAAGAGCTGCCGTTCTGCCTCCACAAAGACAAGACTGCCAGCGACGCAGCGCTTCCAACGACAGCTGTGATATGTGTAAGCAGGCACCAATGCAGCACTAGGCCAGCGGCGCAGAGCCTGATGGGAAGGGCCCGGCCGGCGCGCGCAGGAGAGCCTGGCACTGTGCGTGGCCGAGCGAGGCGTGCAGTGCGCGACGCTGCACGTGGACCCGGCCAACGAGGCGGCAGTTACGCTCTACCAGCGCCTGGGTTTCGTAACTGACGCCGTGCTGCAGGATTACTACGCGCCCGGCAGGCCCGCCTGGAAGATGCTGCTGGAGCTGGGCGGTCCGTGACCTTGAACTGGCTGGCTTGCCATTGGCGAGCCAGTGAGAGCCCCTCTGACAGACATGGGGGCATGTTTTTGTTGCAACAGGCAGGCGCTGCCACACAGCTGGTGTGTGCTCTGTTCGCCACTAGGTCAACCGCGGTCGCGCCTGTCTCGCGAGGAGGGAAACCGGCCTTTAAGCGGCCTGTGTTTCCCCCATGCATTCGGCGATAGGACTGACACAAGTCTCATCGCAGAGGACAGGCCGGCATGTTGCTGGTTTTGCACTGCCCAAGCAGGAATCGAGCCGCTGCTCCTAGAGCCCGTCGCCCATCTGCCAGCGGCCGCCAGCTCCGCCGCCATCCCGATCGCTGTCGCTGCCGCTGTTGTGCCGCGGCCGCCGCTCCTGCCGCTTGGCGGACGGCTCGTCCCGCCGGCTGCTGCCGCGGCGCCGCTCCCTCGGCTCCTGCCCAGTGGACCACTCCGTGTCAGCATCCTTCTTCTGCTTCGTCAATGATGGGAAAACTAGGGGAAAAACCTCGATCATGTGTGGCAAAATCAGCCTTGTAGGGTGTGAGGAACAGACGCATAGCCGGCCCTGATACGCTGCCATGGAGGCTGCGTGGCATGGGGGATGGCAAGTGCTGAGGTGGCGGGGCATGGCAGCCTGTGAGGGGACAGGGCACCTCTCTGCTGCGGCTCGGCGCCTCCCGCCCCCTGCTGCCGCTGTGCCTCCGCTCTGTGGCGGGGGCTGCGGGCCGCCGCTTGGCAGCAGGCTCTGGCTCAGAGTCCGAGTCAGAGTCTGAGCTGTCGCTGCTGGAGCTGTCGCTGTCGGAGCTGCTGCTGCTGCTACTGGAGGAGCTGTCGCTGTCTGATGAGCTGCTGCTGCTGCTGCTGCTGGAGGAGGAGGTGTCGCTGTCAGAAGAGCTGCTGCTGCTGCTGGAAGAGTCAGAGTCCGAGCTGCTGCTGCTGCTGGAGTCTGAGTCGCTGCTGCTGGTGTCCGAGTCTGCAGGCAACAGGCGACTCAGTGTCAGCCCGCCAGCTGAGCAACAAGCCATCTTCTTTGGCAGCAGGCTGGGATGGGAGTAAGATGGCACCTGAGCTGCTGCTGCTGGCGGCCCGCTTGCGCTTGCGCTTGGCCTCGTCCTTCTTGGCCGCCTCCCGCATCTCGGGTAGCATCTGCATGGGGTCCATGAAGGCCTGCCGCCGCTGCAGCAGCAGACAAACTGTACCAGTCAGCCAGACGCTCACGAGAGCGCAGTCAGCCGGTTGATGAGCCCAGAGAGCAAGGAGTGGCCTGCCTTGGGATTCAGCAGCTGCTGCGTGCGGCTGGGTCGGGACTGGTAGACGGGCGCATTCTTGCATTCGTACGTCCAGTGTCCTTGCTGCAGCACGCATTCAGGGAACGCTCAGCGGGTGGCTCCTTGTGGGCTCAGGATTGCAGGGGATCTGGCCTGACAGAAGGCCGTGCCTGCAGGCATCGCTGGCAGACGACGTTGGCGCTCGTCGCCCGCTTCGCCGGTTTCTGCGGTAAGACAAGTGCGAGGCAGCGGTCAGTGCCCGTGCAGCTGTTGGGTGAGATGCCGGCCGGGCCAGCGCAGTGAGGCCTGGCGGCGCAGATCGCACGCCATACTGCGACTTCAAGCGCACCTTGGCGTAGCGCTGCGCCACATGGACGCTGCCGGAACCCAGGAGGCTCATGCCGCCGCCCCGAAGGAAATCGAGTTCCGCTACGAGGTCGGGAACTCGGACTCAGACCGTATGAGGCTAGAGGGCTGGCTGGAACGAGTAGGACAGTTGTTTGCCAGCAACAGCTCTCAAGGTTGAAGCTTGAAGCCGCATTGGCGAAAAGAGAAAAGAAGAAAATGGGGTGAGGCTTCTCGCTTCTCAGAGGGAGCTTTTCGACCGCAGCAGAGAGTAGAGTGGCTCGTGTGTCAAAGCAGGAGTGAGGGGTCGCAGTTACTCCACAGATTTCCCTGTCGCTGCCTGCCCACACCAACGATAGTTGCATGCGCCCACCGCCTGCCCGACGCAGGCCGCAGGCAAGCTGTGATCCGACCCTGACTCTAAGCAACCTTTGCAACTGACTTGCAGACTGCGACTGCGCCGATAGGCGCACAGCGACCTGCATCCTCGCCAAGAACGCTGCGCTCACGCTTCGACGACGACTGCAGGCAGCATATAGGCAGATCTGACCAGTGGAATGCTGGCCAAGACCGTGCAGCGCGGCAGCCTCTGCGTACGCGCGCGAGCTGCTGGCAAAAACGGGAGCATGTCCGCTCGTGCGAGTGCAACCAGCACGGAGGGCCGGCTCAAGCGCTCGGTGGTGCGTCTTCGGAACCGAACATACGACCAAGACGCGCATTGATGCCCCAGTAAGCCAGCAATGGCGCCAAGCCTGTTCACTTTCTGGTTGTGTTGCAGGCAGTCATCGGCGCCGGGGCTGCGGGCCTGGTGGCAGCGCGCGAGCTGCGGCGGGAGGGGCACAATGTCGAGGTGTTCGAGCAGGGCGACCAGGTGGGGGGCGTGTGGGTCTATACAGATGCCGTCGAGTCTGAGGACCTGCTCGGTGCTGCTCCCCCCCTCTGCGCCTCAGCCACACCTCCCGCAGCTTTGCAAGAAAGGTTGACATGGCTGCTTGCTGCCTTCCAGCTGCGCAAGCTTTCAAGCAGCTCTTGCTGGCCGCACTCACGTTTGCACAGGGGACATCACATCTCGACCAGCAGGCAGGACCCATCGCAAGCACGTCCCCATAAGGAGGCTTCCCCTGCCCTGCAGGCGGCTGCCAGGATCGGCGGCGCGTGCACAGCAGCATGTACGCCTCGCTGCGGACGAACCTGCCGAGGCACGTGATGGCGTTCACCGACTTTCCATTCCACTTTTCTGCGACGGGGTCCGACGACCGCCGCCTGTTCTGCGGCCACGAAGAGGCGCGACCTTCCCTTCCGGACTTGAATTTGAATTCGAAGTCAAAGTTTCAAATGTTGCAGATGCCACTTGAGATCATCCTTCTGCGGATGAAATGCTTGGCATGGCATGGCAAGGCCAGCAGCCTTCCCTGTTCTCCGGCTCGAATTCCTGTTTGAAAGTCTGCCTTATGGATGGCTGGGGCCCTGCACACATTCTCATTTGAGTCCCCATACCCGCAAGGCCGAACTTCTCACCACTCACCCGTCGTCATCGCAACCCTTACTGAGCGGCGCCCTCGCTAACAGCGCAGGTCCTGCGCTACCTGCAGCGCTTTGACGAGGCCTTTGGCGTCTCGAGCCTCACCCGTTTCCGCACGCGCGTGGCGGAGGCGCGGCCGCTGCCGCCGGGCCCACAGGCAGCCGCCGGCCCCGGCAGCTGGCCCCGCTGGCGCCTGCGACTGGAGCCCACAGACGGAGAGCCGGTGAGTGCCAAGAACATGCTGTTTTTTAGCAGTCCCCCCCCCCCCCCCCCCACCCCCCTCCCCCCC
>BHFV01000206.1:0-39105 GCA_003568905.1 Trebouxiophyceae sp. KSI-1
GGAGGCGGGGCACCTGCGGCGCCGGCCAGCAGTCGGCCTGGCCGAACAGCGCCGTCAGCATCGTCGCCTCCAGCTCGCGGCCGTAGGAGGACGCCTGGCGCTCCCTGGCCGGCGGCGCCCCGCGCCCCCGCCCCGGCCGCCTGCCCGCCTGCCGCCCGCCGGCCGGCGGCCGCTGCAGCGCCGCAGCAGTGCGCTGCTTCTTGGCCTGCACCGTGCGTGGGAATCGACATGAGCAGCAATGCTCGCTGCTGCGCGTCTCCTGAGTGCTGTGTGCATGCAGGCTGCCCTGCAGGGTCAGGGCCGCGCCTGGTTGGCTTCGATGGCCGGCGGAGCAGCCCTGCCCTTGCTGCTGCTGGGCGACTGGCCCGATGGCTCCCTGGCTGAGCACTCGGAGGCCTCTGCCGAGTGGGCAGAGGGGTGCTGAGCTGCCGCTGCTGCTGCGGCAGCATCGCCGCCCCATCCCCAGCAGCCTGGCTGCGCAGCGCACTGCGACTCCGCGCTGTTCGGCTGCACCCTGGCCTCCGACAAAGGCAGGCTGGCTAGCTGCGCAGGCACGGGCACGCAGCGGTCCGCAGAGGCCGTCTGGGTGCCGTCAGGTGGGCTGCAGAGTGCGGGCACCACCACGTTTGCAAGGCCACTTGCAGGCCGCACCTCGCCTGCAAGGCACCAGCAGATGCTGTGGCGTCGCAGGAACATTCAATTCAAGTGAAAACGCGTCGATCAAGCTGCATATTGCTGTGCCTCACCGGCGATGTGCAGCGTCAGAGGGCCATTGACCGCTTGCAACGGCATCTCCGTCGCACGCCGCCCGTCCCGCTTGTCTTGGCACTGCGATACCGATCTTGTGTCTGACTGCGGCTTGCGGCTGGCGAAGCGGGCTAGGCGCCCGGGCAGGCCGCTCATGGCATTGGCCGATGCACCCAAACGCGCCCCTATCGTTCAGCGTAAAGCAGCCAGGCGCAGTATCGACTCTCTGATAGATGCTGGAGCAAGCGACCGAAGAGCACAGTGTCTAGCTTAATGTGTGCTGAGCTTTGAGCGCAGGTATAGAAAGCATTTGGCATTTGGCATTCAGGCACGCCTGTTCACGCCAGATTGGACGCCAGAGTCACAGCACTTGCTGTTATAAGGTTCACGAGATCAAGGGAAACGCAGGAAGCTGGAGTGCGTTGTTGTGCTCGCACTTGCAGCTGCAAGATTAGGTCGGTGCATGGCCGGCATGCACTGTTGATTCTGCGCCCCTGAGGCTCGCCCTCAGCCCCTTACCAGCCGCTCCAGGTGGCATTGTGAATGCAACTCTCGGGCCTCTGGCGCCAGCCGGCCTGCCTAGCCATGGGTTTGCAGCTGCTGGGCCGCAGCTCCCTCCCAGTGACTGCGTGCTCGCTGCAGCACGCGCGGCAAGCCTCGCTGCAACCCGTCTCTGCTCCAATCGCTGCGCCCAGGCCACTGCTGCCGCGCCAGCGCTGGACCCTGCCAGCCCAGAGCTCCTCCTGGCGGGTTGCCGCTGAGCCGGCCACACAGCCGGCACAAACGCGGGGGCAGGGCCCCAGCCCGCAAACACTAGAGGCGTGGCAGGCCTGCCGCGCAGTGCTGCTCAATGTGACTTGTACGCCTCAGTCCAGCCAGCCATCAGCCCCAGCAGACCATCCCCCAAAAAACATTTCGAAAGGCCGCGCACCACCTGCAGGCCTCATCGATGCCCGACGCTTCCTGGAGGGCTTTGCCCAGTTCCGGGGCGCCTCTGCTGAGCTGGCTGGTACCCTGGACCAGGCACGCCCCTGCCTGCTTGTCCAGTCCTTGGTTTGTTGAGCCCAGAATACCCCGGTGTGGGATACTCACTAGGCCGGGCGCCGCCTGCAGCTGGCAGCCGGCGAGGTCTCGGAGCTGCAGGCGTTGCAGCGCGGCCTGGCTGGCTGCACTGCTGCGGATTTGCAGGCCTTCCTGCAGCTGTCGGGTGCCGTGCAAGAGGCGCGCAACCCGCGACCCAGTCCCAGCGATGGGCAGTGAGCCTCAGGGGAGGCGGCTGCTGACAGCAACGCGGCGGACTGCAGGGCGCTGCGGAGCTCGCAGCAGGGCTGTCCGCCCGCGCCAAGGCACTGTACATCCATGCGCCCGGCCTCAGGTGCGCCAGCAGGCAGGGCAAGCAACTGCAAGCGCGGGCAGGAAGGAGAGGGTCAGGACTGGGAGCCGCAGCCATGCAGAGCCGTGAGAAGGCACCAGCTGCTCGAGTTTGGTGTCAGGGTGTTGAGCGGGCGCTGCGTGGTTGCAGCGCGCTGGCGGAGCCGCTGGCGGCCGCGCTGGGCATCCCTGCGGAGAGCGTGCTGCAGGAGCTGGGCGACGCCGAGGCAGTGGAGGCACTCCGCGGCCGCTTCCCCTGTGAGTGTTCCGCCGCAGACGAGCCCCGTCAGCCGCGTCTGCTCCGGCCCTGCCAGCACGGCTGCTCAGATAGGGCTGCAGGGAGAGAGCGGGAGCTTCTGTTTCGACTCGGGTCTGTGGGCCCCCTGCCTGGACGCGCCCGCCTGCTGAGGCCGCTCTGGTGGCGGCTGTGCAGACGACAGCATCGCCGTGGTCGGCTGCAGCCCAGGCCAGCTGCAGGCCGCCCACGGTGCGGACTTGGCGGTCGCGCTGCAGCCGGCCGGCGGCGGCACCGCGGCAGCGGGAAAGGAGGCCGCCTGGATCGCCCGGGGGCTCAGCGAGCTCACAGCATCGCTGAAGCAGCACACCGTCGCTTTCATCGGCTCAGGTGCCTACTCTTCCGCCCCGCCACTCCCCCGGCAGCCTTGCTGGCTTACGTTGCCGACTGCCATCTCGAATCGGCAGCAATTAACGGTGGCCGAGCGGCTAGGGCGGAACCCTGCGTTTGCCATGCGAAAGTGTGCCCGGCCCAATTGCCGCCCCGCCCCCGCCCCTCTGCTGTCCCCCGCCCGCTGCTCCCCGCCCAACCGCCACGCCACCCGCCGCGCAGGCGCCTGGGCCACGGCGGCTGCCAAGCTGGCGGCGGAAAACATGGCTCGCCCGGGCCGCGGGGGGCTGTTTGCGCCGCAGCTGCGCATGTGGGTGTTCGAGGAGGAGTGGGAGGGGCGCAAGCTGTCCGAGGTCATCAACGAGCGCCGGGAGAACGTCAAATATTTGCCGGGCGTGAAGCTGCCGGACGCGGTCGTCGCCTGCCCAGACCTGCAGGCGCGGTCCCAGCCCCCGCATAAGCAGGAGCACACTTTCAATGCCAGCGCCCTGCTGGACTTGCGGCAGCGGCCGCCCTGCCGCACCGCCGCCCCTGCAGAGCTAAATGCCGCGTCCTCACCTCTGCTCCCGATCATCGGATTTCCTTGCTGTCTGGCCAGCCCGACCAAGACTCCGGTCCCCGTCGCGTCCAAGCCGCCGCCGCCGAAGGAAGGAGAGAGAGAGCCAAGCAAGGCTGCTCGCGATCACAGCCTCCTCGGCACTGCCTGGCAGCTGCGGCAGCCGCCCAGGCTACTGTTGAGGCCTGTTTCACGCCCGCCGGTCGCAGGAGGTCGCGCGCGGCGCCTCGCTGCTCGTCATCTGCACGCCCCACCAGTTTGTCTTCCGCATCTGCCAGGAGCTGCGCGGCGTCGTCGACCCGGCGGCCGCCGCCATCAGCCTCACTAAGGCGCGCCAGCCTGGCCCTGTACAGCACAAGCCTGGCGCTCCCTAAACTGACAAGACCAGCCTGGCAAGACCAGACCTGCAGCGGCTGGCTGGCGGCCTGCTCAGGCTTGCCTGGAAGCTGAGCCGGCACCCAGGAGACGGCCCCGCTTGAAGGTGTCGCATGTCGCGCAGCCGTTTCCAGGGGCAATCAGCAGCCATGCCTGATCAAGCCCATGATGGGTCAGAGACAAGGCAGCGCGCTCTTCATCGGCTGCTGCACGGTGGCCACTGGCCCTGCCATGGGCAGCGCAGGGGCCAGGAGAGCAAGCCGCCTCGGCATGCCTAAAGGCGGGCCATGTCCTCGCGCAGGGCATGCGCGTGCGGCCAGAGGGGCCGCAGCTGATCAGCGAGATGGTGCGGCGCACGCTCGGCCTCGACTGCTGTGTGCTTATGGGCGCCAACATCGCAGAGGTGCGGCAGCCGCGGCCCTTCTGCGCTTGCCCATGGTGACCGGGACGGCATTGCTGCGGACCAGCCTGCCTGTCAGAGGGGGCCAGTCGATCACTTCCCGGGATGTGGGGCTGCAAGCAGGCCTGCCAGCCTAAACTGTACTGTCTGCAGCAGTCCAGCCGCCGCCGGTAAGCCGCCCGGACGTGACTCCGCAGCCGGAATGCTACAACTGCCGCACCGACGCGCACTGCGGCAGGCAGCAGGCCCCACCTGCGGCATGCTCCCGCACAGCGCTGCAGGCGCCTGAGCAGCACTGCTGCGCACCGCACCGCAGGAGGTGGCGGCCGGGCAGCTGAGCGAGGGCACCATCGGCTACAGCAACCGCGACCACGCGCTGCTCTTCCAGCGGCTGTTTGACTCCGAGTGTTACATCACCAGCCTGGTCGCCGACGTGGCCGGCGCCGAGATGGCCGGCAGCCTGAAGAACGTCGTCGCGCTCGGCGCCGGCTTTGTGGACGGCCTCGGCGGGGGCGCAAACCCCAAGGCAGGGCGCCTCTTCAAGCGTGTCTGCGAGTGAGGGTGTCTGTTGCTGCGGGCAGCTGGTGGCGGCAGGGGGTCGGTCCAAAACGCGCGGGCTGTGCAGAAGTGTGGAGGGGGCGGCTGGGGCCCGGTCAGCGGCGGGGCTTGCTTCTGCATGCCGCGACGCTGCCACACACCGCACCGACGAAACGCGTCTCTGACGGCAACTGCCGCGCATCCCGCTGCTGGCACTGAGCCGACGGCGTTTTGCGGCTTTAGGGTTTAGGGTTTTAAACCCTAAAACCTTAACGCAGGCGACAGTCATCAGGCAGGGCCTGCTGGAGATGAAGCGCCTGTCGCAGCGGCTGTATCCGAGCGTGCAGGATGCGACGTTTCTGGAGAGCTGCGGCGTGGCCGACCTGGTCGCCACCTGCTACGGTGCTCCCTTGTCTCCGCAATCGCCTGCTGCTGGCCAGGGGCCCGTCCGCCGCCGCCGTGGCTGAACCGAGTTGCAGCACTGCCAGCTACCCTCACAGCAACCTCCCAGGCTGCTCAGCTGCCCAAACAGCTGCCTGCGCCGCTTATCTGCTCGTCTTGGCAGCCCTGCGGCGCCCCTCCCGCGCAGCTTCAAAGCGGCGGCCCTGCTGCGCACGCAGGCGGCCGCAACCGGCGGGTGGCGGAGGCGTTTGTGCGCGCGGCGCTGCAGGGGCAGGCGGCCAGCTTCGACGAGCTCGAGGCGCGTGCCTGCGGTGCCCAGCCGCCTTGCTTTGGAGGACCCCACCCCCGCGGCTGAGCGGCTGCCGCGGCTGCCCCGCAGGCGCGCCTGCTCAAGGGGCAGAAGCTGCAGGGCGTGCTGACGTCCGACGAGGTGCAGCAGGTGCTGGAGCAGCGCGGCTGGGCGGCCGACTTTCCACTGTTCACCGTGATCCACGCGATCCAGCGGGGCGCGCTGCCGCCGCAGGAGATATACCGCTTCAAGCAGGCGGCCGCGCGGCTGCTGGCAGAGGCCTCCTGAGCGTGGCGTCGCCCCTGATTTGAGACGCGCTGCGACAGCGCATGCAGAGTATCTTTCATGTGCTCTGGTGAATCTAAATTGCTTGGCTTGCCAGGATCTCTTCATGCATAACCCAGTCCTGGCAGTGCTTGCCGGGGTCGACGGGGCAAGATGACAACATACTGGAGGCCAGTAAAATCAGCATGGGACAGCCTGATGGAGCATTTCATTATGAAACTGCGTGAATGTAGCAGGAAGGGATAGCTGCTGCGCTCACACAGCGCAACGGGAGAACAGGTGCGGCAAGAGCAGTGTTGTGTGGTCAATGGCGGTGGCAGAACACAGCATCAATTGGCTCCCAAAAAAAGAGGACAGCTGGGGCCACACGAGCTGGCGGGCCACTCAGTCGGCCTGCTTGCGCTTTCGCGACGGCTTGGCTGCCCGCGGCTGCAGCGCCCACGAGTGCAGCGCCCGCTCCACTGCCTGCGCCGTCCACTGCCCCTTGCCTGGCTCGCCTGCGGGCAGGCAGCCTCAGGCACCCTGGCTGGGCCGAGGCAGGACGCCTGCTGCGGTCGCGGCAAAGGGGCCCCACTGCTCGCATTGAGTGCCTGCGCCTTTTGCCTGAGGGCAACGGCCAGGTCCAGGTACCGCTTTGGCGTGTACTGCCGGTCAGGCCCCAGCGCCGCTGCCATCGCCTCGTCGCTCATGAAGGGGCAGCACGGTTCAGCAGCCGTCAGCAGAGCGCTGGCAGTCGCCGGGCCCACGCCCTGCAGCCCAACCATGCGGTGTCACGTCTGCTCTCTGCGAGTCTGCAGCGGGAGAGACAGGAAAGAGAGAGTTGCCTTGAGCACGGTCATTGCCGCCAGCGCCTCGCCAGCTCTCTCCCGGAAGCCTGCCTCATCAGGCGCCTGAGCCGCCTCCGCCGCACGCAGAAAGGCGGAGCGAGACGCGGCCTCCACCTCCTCCGCCTTGGCCTCACGAGCCCACTGCAGCAGCTTGGGCCGGTGCTGACCGCGTTTGAGCTTCCACTCTACCGTTCTCACGAGCTCTGCCGCTGTCACGTGACGATCGGGCTTGCGGGACTCGATACTGGCGGGCAGGTCGTCCTCCATCCACCTGCACGATGTGTTGGAGAACACCCAGCTTGGCATGCACGCATGCGCCTGGCTTGCATCAAGCTGCATCAGTTTTGGGCAATCAATAAGAGCAGACAGATGAGGCTCAAGGAGCCCATCTTCTGAGCACCTGTCCAGCTCCGCGAGGCCTTCCTTGCCATGTTGCTCGATCTTGCTATGGCGTTCATCGAGGCCGACTCGCCATTTAGACGGATCGTCGCTTTGCCATAGCTCTTGCATCTTGCTGGCAGCTGGCAATGAAAGGAAAAGGAACGTCCCAACTTTTGGGGTTCGGGATCGTTTTGGGCAGTCTGAAGTCTGAATCACCTCGTCAAGCCAGGCCCGCCACAACGTTGTCCTTGGTGCAGTGCTATTGCTGTCAATGCCTGCATCCAGGCAATCAGCAAACATCAAGATGCCAGTGACACTCACGCAGCAGAGCGCGCTGGATGCTGCCTCGCGTTTGGCTCGACCGGCACGGCTGACATCAGCAGCTAATTCCGCCGAAAGACTACACCTTGTAGTAGCGCAGTGACTTTCCGCCGCATTGATGGGTGCCACGTGCCACGAAGCGCCTAGCGCCTGCGGATTGGAAAGGCGGGAAAATACATTTGAATTTCCCTTCCTGTTTTTTTATTTGCGTCGTGAAAGTGTCGCGGGGAGCTCCATAGCGGGTAAGCCAATTTCAGTGGCGAGGCAAGCTGCTGTTGCGAAACTTCACTCCAAAACCATTTTTGGGGACCAAGTCACTGCCGCTACTTACAGCTGAAACCGGTAAGGCTCCCGGCCGCCGGGCTTTTGGGGTCGGAAGCCCGGCCAGGTCAGTGGCATGATGGCCCTGCCTGCTAGAATGTGAGTCGCAGTGGATTAGCCGTCGTGCGCGGCCTCCAGCCGCAGCCAGTTTCTAATCGGAATGCCGGCTAAATCTTGTCAGGCAGGCTTGCGCTCGACGTAGCTCGACGGGCTGTTCACAAGGTGGGCGCCAGCATACGATGCTGACGGATTAAGCGGCAAAGCCTGCTGCGCTGGAAGGTCATTTTGCAAAGCGCGTCGCCACGCGTTTTGATGCCGAATGCATCACGATCCCACTGCTGTCAGCGCTGCTGGTGCAACTGATCAGACTAGATGAGACTCACCGCGCTGCAGGTTAGCATAGCTCTGTGTCGACTGGCACGCAGTAACCTGGGCCATGGCTTCAAGGCGGGCATGCGCCGCTGCCATGCTGATGCTGCTGGTATCGCTGACGAGCAACGCCAGTGCTCGGCAGACACCTGCGAGTGTCCAGCAAGCCAGCCAGCAGAGCACCATCAACGCCTACCTAGCAACCTCTGACTATGACACAAATGTGCGAAGCTGCCCCCTCACCAGCCACCAGCTCGCCTGCAAGTGCTGTCCTTGCGCTGCTGTGCTTTGCTGGGCTCTCCTGGCGGGCATGCAATCCAATAAGCTCCCTTCATTATGCAGGGGACATGCCAAACGCTGCAGAGCAGCTTTGGGGTCGACGTTTGCGGCCAGCTGAGTGCGGACTTTGACAGCGGCAATGCTGACAGTACGCCTCCTGCACGCCTTCTGGGATGTCTGTGTCCGATACTGGCCGCGGCTGGTGGACGCCTACATGCACATAGCATGTTACCTGTGCAGGCCTGTCGGACCAGCCCCCGGCCTGCTTCAATTTTGACTACGGCAACCCTGACGACAGCTCGACGGTGGTGAGGTTCAGGTCACACTACTGATGCTGACTACTCTGCTTGCACGGGCCCAAACAATCGAGACGGGTGGAAGGGTCCAAGATGCAAGCATGGCGGCGCTCAAATGAATTGATGGTGGAAGCTTGTGCACAGGTACAAATGCTGCAATATGCACTGTTCACCGACCCGCTGAGCTGTTTTGCCAGCTTCAACCAGTACTGCGACTATGACTATGCCGATGATCAGGCACGTTTGCCTCTTCCTCACCTACCCTTGGGCTCCTTCAACCTTGACGTAGCGGCGAATAATGGCGCGCGGCGGCGCTCGCAGAGCCGGCTGGAAGCGTTTGGCAACTGGACGCAGACATATGCTGTCCTTTCTGACTACTACATCAAGCAGCCAAATGGGCAGCTTCTGACGCCCGACTGCCTCTTCACCATCTATCCCTATGACGCGGTGCTGGCGGACCGCACAGGCTTCAGCCCTGACGGCAATGCGCCGGACGACACCGACATCGTCGAGTACGACACCAGCTATCCAGCCAGGCTCGACTGGGCTGCCGAGGGCATGGTCATGCCGGTGACCAACCAGGTATGAAGCCAAGCTCTCTTCTTTGTTCTCCCGAATGCGGTTGGCAGCGGTGCAATCTGCTCCAGGAGGGCAGAGCAAGCACGCGTCTGCTTGCCGCTGAGGAGAGGAACTAGGTCTGATGACAACCTGTGCGCTTGGAGTCTGGTAGCAGCACTGACTCATCCCTGGTGTGCTGCCACTGCAGGCAGCTGAAACCTGCTTTCTCCATGCTGCGGTAGGCTGGGCGGCCTCCTATTTCCTGCGGGTCAACGACGCCTCTGTGGCTGGCACCTGGCATTTCGGAAACCGCGACATCCTCAGCTGGCAGCCACTAATTGATTGCGGGCTACCGAACATAGAAGATTACGACAGCACCCCCTGCGGCCCTGGCCTTCCAGAGGACGTCTTGAAGTGAGTTCTCCCATGACACACAACTGCCATTTCCCTTCCTCCTTTCCTTTGTCTTCTTGCAGTCTCTCAGATCTGATGAAGCTAACACACCTGCAGCTTGCTGGTCACTCAAGGCACCACAGTCGCGACATTCAAAGGGTCCAGTTACTATCCGACAGTCTCCGGCTCCCCTGCCCCGGCTGACAACGACGGTGTCGAGAGTCTGGTTTCTTGCCAAAATCCATCTGCCCCTGCCAGCTGCAAGATCTTGTCCAACACCACCAGCCTTTGGAAGCTGCCGGAGGATGTCGTCTCCCAGATAGAGGTCAAGTCGCGAAGCGAGGCACAAGTCGTCAAGGTCCGCCTTTGCCTTGCATTATTGGAGCGTGCAGAAGCAAGTGCTTTTGGTTTGTCCACATCACTGACACCAGGCCGACGCGCACGTGCAGGCGCTCCAGTCAGGACCAGTCATAGCAGGTGCATGTCTCTTCCTCTCCTTGTGCAACAGAATTTCAGATCGCAGGCATTTTGTCCACCGCTCTGTCCATCACCTCTTCGTCCCTGCCTCCGAGTGTCATACCATCCCTGCCTTACGGTTTCTCCCTCTTATCCAGTCGCTCCTGTGTGACTCAGCAGCAAGCTGCGGACGCTGCAGGCCTGGCAGCAGGATCCTTGATGGGGCAAGTGAAACTGGTTGGCGCCGACGGGGGCATCAAACCAATCACTTGCACGATAGCTGAGGCTGCGGAAGCGGCTGCGGAGGCTGCTGACCCCAACCTCCCACAAATCTGCTACCCCAAAGTCTCCCACGCAGTCCTGCTCATCGGCTACGACATGACGGTAATGTTCTGCCTGCCTGCAACTGCACAGCACAACAGCACCCGTACTCCCTAAGTCTATTGCCGCAAATTTGCTGCTGTGTGCTCCCGGAAGCTCCCAGCAGCAGCATTGACCCAGGCCGCACAGGCGCCACCAGGGGACCCAGGTGGAGCCGTTCCGGTGCTGAAACTCCAGTGAAAACTGCAGGACCCCAGCAATGCCTATTTTATCTTCCGGAACTCGTGGAACACCACGTGGGGAGATTCTGGCAACGGTTACCTTGCCATGAGCAATCCATCGTCCGCGACATTTACTGATGTCACCAACCCAGGGTCCGCCGGAGTGCTGCAGCGCGTATATTTCTAGAGTCACTTGCTACCCCGCAGCATGCGCGGCATGGTGCTGCTTGACTCTCTACTGTTGCTGAATTAAAGAGAGAACAACTGGATGAAGGCCCAGGCACTGGTCTTGCCGAGCCTGCCGCTTGTAATCGCCATCACACACCAACACACTCACCACCATTCAGAGAGTTGCAATTCAAGACCCCTCCGTAGAAGTAGTGTTCTTTTCTGGATGCAGAAGTATTAACCGTCTGGCTGCTGGCTGCTGCCCACCGTCCATAAGCATTTGAAGAGAAAAGCCCGCGCTCTGCTCCGAACCACGATTTTCTGCACAGCTGCCGACCGGCAAAAGGCAAAGCGGTAATCGTGGGCTCGAGCCGGTGTGCTCGAGCATCCGTACGCGAATGTGAACAAAGGGCTCAGCCCGTTGGCGATGGAGGCGGGCGTGTGAGGTAGGGTGACAATTAGCGACGGGAAGGAAGGCAGCAGGAAAGGAGGTGACGCCCCACGCCGCACCTGACGTGTTTAGTGCCTTTGGGGCCGGCTGCCCGCGGGCTGTGCGAACCTCTGCGGCACACATCGCAGCACTGCTTGAACAAGCAGTACTGCTGCGTCTTCACTTGGGCTGCCTCTGCAGGGAAGCATGAGCACGCCATCGCGCCGCTTGGCACCAAGCGGCCTGCGTGTTCAGATCCCCCTGGACGCGCAGCACGACCCTGGCTTGGTAGGTATGCCGTCGTTCACCTTTACCCCTTCCACACGATGTCTCAGGCCTGATGGCGCTGCCCCGGCCCGCAGGTGCTCTCTGGCAAGTCAGCAGCGGGTTCACCCGCCAAGCAGGCCGAGAAGCCGGCCGCCTCAGATGGCAAGCGCCGGCCACCCAGCAACGCTCCCCTTCAAAGTCACTGCCAGCGAGGCTAGCAGCACTGACACGGATCTGCAATGCAGGCAAGGAGAACAGTCCCCTCAAGAGGGCCAGTCGTCGGGAGGCGCCTGCCAGACGGGCGGCAAAGGGCCGCCTGCAGGGCGACCTGGCCGCAATCTCTGCCAGCCTTGAGCAGCTGAGCGCCGAGTGGCAACAGCAGCAGCAGCAAGGTGGACGCCACGGCAGGGCCGCAGTACGCTTCCCATGCCATCTGGTATCCCAATGAGCTGTGAATGGAGTCTGAGCCGCTGCCCGGCTGGCGTTTGCGCTGCAGCAGGCGGCCCAACAGTCAGCCCCTGCGTCAGACTTGTCGGCCGCCTCTGCGGCAGAGGAGCAGGACTCCGAGCGCCCGCTGCTGACCAGCGGCAGCGCCAGCCCGGACAGCCTGGCCATGCCCAGCGACCCCGCGCTGCTGCGCAGCCTGGAGGCGGCCGAGGCTCTACTGCTGCCGGCTGCTGCTCCCGAACCTGCTGCGGCCGCAGAGGCGCAGCCCGCGGGCGAGCAGCCGGACTCGCAGCGGCCGTGGCACACCAGCGGCAGCGCCGCCCCCGCAGCCATTGCCGTGCCTGCCAGCCCTGCCGCCGGCTGCATGCCCGACCAGGGTGCCTTTCCCTCCCTCCCGCCGGCAGGCTGCCGCTGCCGCTGAACCAGGTCAGTCAGGGTCGAATGCGGCGCTGCAGGCGCGGCCTCCTGCACCTCCGAGGTCAGCATCCGCTGCTGGGGCGGCGGCGGCACGCCCGCGGCGGCCGCGACGCCCGCCAGCCCGGCCGCGACCTTTTACAGCGCCGGCAGCCGCAGCGTGACGCCCGTCTCTGCGCTGCGTGCGTCCCCACACTGCCAGAGAGCGCCAGGCGGGTCTGGCAGTGTGGCTGCACGGCCGGCAGGTGCCTGCCGTCACATGAAAGACACACATGCGGCATTCAGCTCGAAGCGCCGCCTGCAGGCACGTCAGAGGCGCGCCTGGCGGGGGCGGCCTGGCACAACCCGCTGTTCAGCTTTGACGTCGCCTCCCCCGCCGGCCTGCCCGCCGGCTCGCCGGTCGAGCGTCCGAGCCTGCCCGCCCCCCGCCGCCTCAGCCTCGCCACCGACCCGGTGCGCTGCCTCCCAGCCTGGCCTGGCACAGGGTGGCGCGTGCCGCCCCGGCTGACGCATGCGAGGCGTCTGCCGCCAGGCGCGCAGCAGCGGCGGCCCGCGCTCCGCCGGCAGCAAGGCCTCCTGGGAGCTGGTGTCCCCCGCCCGCCTGAGCGGCAGCAGCGGACGGTTCCAGCGGCCGGCTTCCGCGGCCGTCGAGGCTGAGAAGGCGGCCCTGGAGGGGCTGCCGGGCCTGCGGCCGCCTGCCACGCCGGCGACAGGCAAGGCAGGTGCCAGCCGAGCCGGCAGCAGCCACAGGTCGCCGCTGTCGCGGCTGTGGAGCGGCGTGAAGCACTGGCGGCGGCCGCGCACGCCGGCTGCCCGGCCGCAGGCGAGTGGCGCCTCAATCGAGCCAGGAGGCCGCGCGTGTCGGCCGAGGCTCGGGAGGCAGACACCGGCGACCGGGCGCCCGCAGGGACAGCAGGCTGAGAGCAGCGGCGAAGAGCGACAGGCGGAGCCGGCAGCAGTGCTGCCCCGCGGCCGCTCGGAGTACTTGCAAGCATTGCAGGAGCTGAAGGAAGCAGCCGCGGGCGTCCGGACGCGCTTTGCAGAGCTGTCTGCGGTGTCTGCACAGGTGCAAGCCGCCTCGTGCTGGGCTGGGTCCCTCGCTCCGCGAAGCGCTACCGACCCGCTGTGCCTGGCGGCGCAGGCGGACGCAGGCGAGGCTGAGCTGGCCGCCGACCTGCAGAAGCTGTACAGGCAGGAGCTGGCCAACATGCAGGCCTGCATGGCGGCCACATCCACCAGCCCCTGATCCCCCAGCCCCTCGAACGTGCCGCGTCCTCCTGGCTTGCAACCAGTTGGCACCGTCTGCTGCGCTGGATTCCGTGCGCATAGATCGGCCTCCGCCAGAGGAGCCTTGGGAACGGATGAATACGCTTTGCCTGAGAGCAGCATTTCCCCGCCTTGTTCTGAATGCATAGCGAACCAAGCATACCATTGACCATGCGCCACTTTAATCAGTACACAGAGGTCAGGCGAGGGCTGTGGCAGCCGCATCGTTTCCACAAAGCATGAAGGGAGCACTGGCCCACGAAGGTATGAAGCAGCAGAATGAGGCGCACGAGTATGCAGCCAGCTGGACCTGCCTACAGGAAGAGCAAGCAGCAAGTCACGAGCTATATCAAAAACACAGCAGGAAGAACGGATCAATTTCCCGCCAATATTCACTCACTGTCTGCCAGGCGAGCCAGCTGCTCCATGTTGAATTCTTGCAGCTGCAGCCGGCACGCGGGGCTCAGCCACCAGCATGCGAGGGGCTTGGCAGGGGCAGTAGGAGGCTGGAGGGCACCAGTGGGGTCGCGTTGTGGTGCAGCAGCTGCGTGAGCGCCCTGAAGCAGCTGCAGCCCTCCAGCTGCATCTTGAGAGCCACGGCAGCCACCACCGCGTCGCCCTCAAAGCCGGCGCTCGCTGCCAGCAGCAGTCCGCCCTTGCCGGCTGTGCACACCGCCTCCGCCTCGTTTCGCAGCAGCGGCAGGGCGCCCAGCACGTCGTGCGACATCTTGCCGTCCTGCAGGCGCCACCAGAGCTGCCTCAGCTGGGCCTGCGCTGCTGTCCCTCGCACAAGTTGTCGACAATCAGCGGGAGCCGCACCGGGGAATGCCTCGCGCGGATGGGAAGCAGGCGGCAGCGGATGTCCGCGGCCGCGCAGCCGGCGACGCCCTCCCGCAGGCCCGCGTCCATCGCGAGGCGGTGCCGCAGCGCGGCGCGCGCGTCAGCGTCCGTCAACGCCGCGCCGTCCTCCTGCCAAACAAGCCTGTCGCTCAAAGGCCCGTCTACCAGTGGGGCTTGCATCGAGCAGGTGGAAACTCGGAACAAGGCGAGCGCACCAGCTGCTCGGCACACAGCACGACGGCGACGCGCACGCCTGCGGCCGCCAGCGCGTCGCCGCCGCCCGGCCGCAGCGCCGCCAGCGAGGCGAGCGAGACGCGCGGCGCGACCGGCACGGGCTTTTCCCAGAAGGCGTCGATCACCGGGCCGCGCAGCGACGGGTGCGCCGTGAAGAAGGGTTCCGGCGGCGGCGCGGGCGGGTCCTCTGGCGACGGCGGCGCTTCGACGCCGGTCGGCGGCTCGTACGGCGGCAGCGTGTCCATGATGGCCTCCACCCTGCAGACGCCCCACATCAGACCAACAGCCCCCGCGAACGATGCGCGGCCGCCAAACGCGGCAGCGTCGCGCGGCACCTGGCGAGGATGGCGTCCGGCATCGGCCGCGCCGCCGGCGGGCGGACCAGGATGAAGCGCAGCAGGTCGACCAGCTGCGGCCAGGCGGCCAGGCGGCCGACCTGCTCGGCCGGCAGCGGCTGGGCCGCCTGCGTGACGCGCAGGAAGAAGCGGATCCAGTCGGCGTCGTGGAAGAGGTAGTCGCCAGTCGCCAGCTCGAACAGCAGGCAGCCGAGCGACCAGACGTCGCTGGCCGCGCCCGCGCCCTGCCGCTTGCGCCGGTCGTACCAGGCCGCGTCCTTCTTGCTCGCGTTGGCGACCAGCAGCATCTCGGGGCTCTTGACGAACTCGGTGCCGCGGTTCCTGCGGGCCGGCCGCCGCCGCTCGCGCAAGCGAGGCAGCACATGCTTTTGTTGCATGCTTGCGCGGAGTGCAGCGCGGCAATGCCAGCTGCATGCACGCGCAGAGGCAGCACAGCGGCTCCCAAGCTGCCCTGCTGACACTGAGTGTTTGGGCGGTGGGAAGAGGCACCGGACGGTGGTGTCGCCGTCCAGCGAGGCAAACTCCTTGCTCTCGCCAAAGTCGGCCAGCAGCACGCGGAAGCGGGGCCGCTCGTCGGGCGGGCACCACAGCGACGCCTCGCCGCAGCCGGGCAGCGGCTCCAGCAGGATGTTGTCGCCCTTGAGGTCGAAATGGACCACGCCCGCCGCACGCATCGCCTGCCGCCGCCGGCGCAGTCCCCTGAGACTCGCTCCCATACAAGCGCACCGCCGGGCCGTGGCTGTTGAGCGATCCCCCCACCTTGACGGCCCTCACGACGTCCGCGAAGACCGTCAGGTACAGCCGCATCTGGGCGCCCGGCTCGGCCGGCAGCGCGCGGCGCCAGGCGCCGAGGGAGGCCGCGGCGCGCCGCTGCACGAGCACGAAGGCCTCGCCGGCGACGCCGTGGTCCAGCAGCGCGGAGGCGCAGCCGGCGGGGGCCAGGCGCTGCAGGATGCCGACCTCGTTGAAGACGTCCAGCTGCAGTACGGGCGAGAGGGGGACATCAGTCCGGGGCTGGAGCCTGGCTCCCGGGCGGGACTTGTGCGCTCTTCCTCTCAAAAGCCCGGCTTCCGGCGCAGGGGCCAGGCGAGCCCAGCCGGACAGCAACGCCTTTCCATCAGGCTGCGAGGCAGGACGGCTTTGGGGGTGCTGGCCTGGCGGCACTGGTCGTGCGCGGAGGCGGGGACGTCCACGAGCTTGGTGACCAGCCGCTCGCGGCACCAGCCGCCCGCGCTGGCCGCATGCACCTGCAGGCCGGCGGGCGGACCTCGGCAGCCTGGGGCGCAGCCGGCGGCATTGTGCCCTGCAGGCTGCCGCAACACAAGCAGGAGCGGCAGCCGCGCCGGCCTCATGCGGCTCTCCTTCCCACGCGGGCTGTGCAGTACGCACATCGAATGTTTGCTCTGGTGGGGCCCAACAGCGCAGGCGCCCGAGCCCGAGAAGGAGGGCGTGCCCGGGCGTAGGCGCCCCGCGCCAGCAGCGGCCCCTGGCGGTACAGCGCCGCCGGGAAGAGCGGCGCGCACAGCACGCGCAGCAGCCGCAGCGCCGGCTGCCCGGCGGCGCGCGCGGCGGCGGCGAGGGCCGGCAGCAGCGGCGCGTTGGCCTCGTGCGACAGGTGCCGGTGCAGCAGGAACAGCGCGTTCTGCTGCCGCTCGGCGGCCGGGTCGCGGGCGCAGTGCGCCGGGTCGAGGCGGCCGTCGGGCGTCAGCAGCAGCTCCAGCACCAGCCGCAGCACCTGCGCCGCGTCCCGGCAGGGCTCGCTCTTTCGCGGGGGGGGATTCCTCCAAAAAGCACCGAGCTGGCTCCGCCGGGTCGCAGCCCGAGCCGGCCTAGTGACCCTGGGAGAGCCTGCCGGCCGTGCTGCTGCATGTGGGCATGCCCAGCTGCAGGCGCTCTGCAGCTGCGCGCAGGCGGGGGCGGCGTGCCATGAGGTGCAGCGCCGGGTCCGCGTACAGCACGCGCCGGACGCGCTGCTCCTCGTAGGAGGCGGCCGCCTGCCGGCCCTCGTCGCCGCCCGCCTCCCCCGCCTCGGCCTCGGCCGGCCGGGCCGCCGCCTGCATCTTGCCCTTGCCCAGCCCCTCGTCCTCGAGCGCCGTCAGGCTGAGCCGCAGCGCCGGCACGCGCCCGGCCGCCTGCGGATGGGCCGCCCAGGAGCCGCGTCAGCCCTCGGCAGCGGCGGCAGGGGAGGCGGGAAGCGGATGGTCCGGACGGTGCCTGGGCGGCGGGCGCGGGCGGCGCGATTGCCAGCAGGTCCAGGCGCGGCAGCGGGCGGGCGCTGGGCTCGGTGTCCGCCAGGGAGTCTGCGGCCGTGGAGTAGCCCTCCTCGCTGCCGCGGCAGCTCGGCTGGCGTTGCGGCTCGGACGGCGGATCCGCGGCCAGGCACAGCCGCGGCACCAGCGGCAGCTTGGGCACGGCGGCAGGCACGGCCTGCGGGCTGTCTGGCGGCGCCTCGCGGCTCGCGCTGCCCGCCAGGCCGTGCGCCGCCTCCCAGGCCTCCAGCCGGTCCAGGTCCTCGTCGGCGTCGCCGCTGAAGACAAAGCCGGGCGGGAAGCACAGCGCCTGCTCCGACTCCTCGTCGGAGTCGGCGGCCTCCGCCTGCGGCTGCGGCGGCGCGACCGCCGTGCCGATGCGGGGGCTGTGCGCCAGCTCGGCCGGGTGCACGCGCACGCCGCCGTGCCCCAGCAGCGGCAGGCGCGGGCAGCACGCCAGGCCCGACTTGCCTGCGCCGCAAGCTGGCGCCCGTCACTACCACAGCTGTCAGGGTGGATTTGCAGTTGATGGATGGCCTTGCGAGCAGGTGCCGCACCTGGCAGCGACGGCGCGCCGGGGTCTGACTTGCGGTGTGGCAGGCCCAGCTTGGGCACCAGGGGCGGCTTGGCCGCGCCCGCCTGCTGGCCCTCCGCTGCCCGCCGGCCTGCGTGCATTTCTCACGCGTGACTTGCTGGAGCTGTCTGAGCTGTGCAACCGTTGGAGCCCGCCTACAGCGCGCACCTGGGCTGGCGATGGCGGCGCCGGACGACGAGCGGCGGCGGGACGGATCCGGGAAAAAGTGGGCGATGCCGGCGACGCCCTGCAGCAGCAGGACGAATCCCAATTGGCGGAGGACACACAGCGCTCGGCTTGTTTCTCGAAGGCTGCGGGCGGCGGACGCACCGGCGGGCGGTCCGCGACGTCGGAGGAGGAGATGCGGCGCGAGGCAATTGAGAACGAGCGGCTGTCGACAGAGGCCGTCCATTTGCTGCTCGTGTAGCTGGTGTTCTCGCAGCTTTCGTACAGCGCAGCGCCCCCGGTGTCGCTCGCCACGCTCGCGTCGTCCGCGAGGCCCGCGCCCGCCAGCGGCAGGCTCGGCACCCCATTGACCGCCAGAGGGGCAGCCGCTGCGCGACGGCAGAGACCCCTCAGCTCTCGCAGTGTTCGCAACGATGGAGAATCGGCGCGAGCGGCAGGACGCGCGCCTATCGCCGGGAAAGGCGGGACGGGCGAGCTGCCGCCGGTCGCGGCGAGCGCGGGCGGCAGCGCGGCCAGCGCCTGCACCTCGTGCTCCAGACCAAGCTCGCGCACCAGAAAGTCCATGACGCGCAGCTGGTAGAAGCGGCGGCGCACTTCCGGCGATTGCGTGCCCGCCAGCGCGCGCAGCGCCTGCGCGCGCAGCGGGTGCCGATGCGGAATCAGCTCCTTGCGGGGGCGGAAAGCTCGCCGACTCGCAGGCGGGCGGCGGCACGCCTCCAGGTACGCGGCGGCGGCGGGCGTGGCGAGCGCGGCCTTGGGTCCCGTGTAGAGCACCGCGAACTGCAGCCACAGGAAGTGCAACAGCTGGTCCGCCTGCTCCTTGGCAGCCAGCAGCGGCGAGCCCGGCACGCGCGCTGCCGCGCCGTACAGCTCCAACGCCGCCAGCAGCAGCGGCAGCCGGCCCTTGACCGCGTCCTCAGGGCTGCCCGCGCACTGCACAGTGCAGCAGGCGTCAGCGCACCAGCCCTGCCCAGCACGAAAGCACGGCAAGCATCTAGCTGAATGCGCGCCTTCTCGAGCGCCTGGTAGGCGAGCCCCGTCGGCACGTCCAGCAGGAAGCCGAAGACGCCGGCGGCGCGGCGGCGGCTGAGCCCGCGCACGCCCTCGCCGCCGGTCAGGTCGTCGCGCGGCGAGCGGCTGCCGTCGGTGCTGCACGCCTCGCCCGCCAGCGCCTGCTCGGCCTGCGACCGCCCCGCGGCGCCTCCGCTCATGACGGCAGGCGCGGCCGGAGCGGCGGGCGGAGGCGCTGTGGCGGGCAGCGCGCCGGCGGCTGGCGGCGGACGAGGTCCAGCAGCGCGGTGCAGTACGCCAGCAGGCCGAGGCGCAGACTCTGGGCCAGCCCCGGCTGCTGCGGGAAGGGTTCGGCCATCGGCAGCACCGCCAGCGCCGTCGCGCTCGCCAGCGCGCGCATGTCGGCGCACTCCAGCAGCAGCGTGAGCAGCCGCAGGCCCATGGCGCCGCTCTGCATCCAACGCACGCTCAGCATCTCGGCCACCGCCAGCTCGCACAGCCTTTTAGAGCTGCCTGCTGGCCCACCTGGCAGCGGCGCAGTGCGGCGGTCCAGAAGCGCAGCAGCGCCAGCAGCAGCCCGCCCGCGGCAGGGCTCCAGGCAGCCGGGCTGCCGCAGGCAGCGAGCGCTGCGTGCAGCCGCGCCATCGGCTCCGAAAGCGCAGCCACCGCCGTGGGCTGCTGCGCGGGACTGCAGCCGGTGTCCAGGTAGCGCGCCAGCAGGCCCAGCAGGCTGGCCAGCCGCCGCTGCTGCACCGCACTTGGCTCCTGCAGTGCGAAATTCCCTCACGCGTGCTGCAGCCTCTGTAGGTCGGCCATCTGCAGAGAGCAGGGGTCTCATACTGCGCGGTCCACCGCCTCCAGCAGCTCCTCCAGCCGGGCGGCTGCTGCCGGGATGAAGACATTGCCGCGGGGCTGCACTGCCGGCTCCGGGCCGCCCATGATGATGCGCTCCGCATGCTGCAGCCAGGCAGCTTGAGCTTGTCAGCCTCATTCTGACTGCATGCTTGACGAGCGGTTGACGTGCTGTTGCTGTCATGCACTTGAATTCGAAGGCTTGCCTGCAGGGGTGCCTCGCAGCGGTGCAGCAGCTCCAGGCACAGCACCACATGGTCCGCCTGCTCGGGGGCGCTTGAGAGCGCAGTGCTGAGCAGCTCCTCCGTGACCACCTGCACAGCAACTGGTGAATCGCCGAAGCTAGCCAGACCGCTCGATCTTGTAGCGCAGAGGCAGCGCACCGCCGCGCAAGCGCGCGCGTCAGCGGCGCCGTCGGAAGCCACCGGCGCAAGCAGCAGCAGCGCGCGCAGCGCGGCGCGCTTGGCGGCGGCGGGCTCCGGCGGCGCGTCTGCGCTGACGTAGGAGCGGTAGCTGGCGAGGCGGCTGGTCAGCGGCGCGCGCGCCGTGCTGAGCGGGCTGCGCGTCTCGGAGCTGCGGTGCGTCAGGTCCTCGCTGCTGAAGACGCTTCGGCCGCAAAATCTCCGCCGTCAGGTTCTGCAGCGGAGGTGATACGCGGGAGGCGATAAGCGGAGCAACAGAGCACCGAGCAACGCACCTGTGGCAGCGCACGTGGTCGCCGCGCCGTGCGGCGAACGTGCCAGAGCGCGTGCTTGTGCTGCCCGCGCGGCGCAGGCTGGCCGCGCGCTTGTGCGCGACGATCGCGGCCAAGTCGCCCGCCACCAGGCTCTCTCCCATGGCGCTTCCTAGCGCCTGCAGCCGCTCCAGCGCGTCCGTCTGCGGGCAGGCGGTGCCGCCCCTCAGCGGCAGCGCACCGCGCTGCGGCTCGCGGTGGGGCTCTAGGCCTCTGCGGCCAGCTTGCGGGCTCTGCGCTGCCGCACCTCCGGCAGCTCGTCTGAGCGGTGTGAGTTGGGCGGCGTCGCCTCCAGCGCGCGCAGCGTCGCCGACAGCCGCAACGCCGGCCCCGGCGTGAGCGCCGGCCGCGCCTGCGCCGCCTGCCGCCGCTCGGAGCGCGTCGGCTTGGCGGTGCTCAGCGGCGAGCTATCCACGCTCGGCAGCTTGAGGGCGGGCACCGCCACGCGCAGCCGCGCCATTGCCGGTGTCAGCAGCCGGACATCGCTGGGCGCCTCCTGCCGCGGGAGCGGCGTCGCCTGCGCAGTGGCCAAGCGAGTCGGCAACCGGCCGGCCGGCAAAACATCCATGTGAAGGCATGGCGAGAAGGCACAGACCGCGGGTGAGTCGGGCGGGCTCTCGGGCAGCGTCACGTCGCCTTCGTTGGCGTCCAGCGCGCCTGGCGTGAAGGCGAAAGCGGCGGAGGCCATCGAGTCGGCAGCCTGCCGCACGGCGTCAATGTCAGAGCGGACAGCCGGGCCGGCGCGAGGCACGCACAGTCCATGTGGCGAGCTACGCGCCACCTGCGGGCTGCAGTGCTCGCGTCGGCTGCTGAGCGGCTGCCCGCGCCGCGACAGCAGCGACAGGGTGGGCAGCGGCGGCAGCGGGCGGCGGGCGCTGCGGGGCGTATCCCCTGCCAGCTCCCCGCCCTCCGCGCCGGGCTCCTGCAGTCGCTCCAGCACGCGTAGCAGAGCGCCCCCCAGGCCCACATCCGCAGCAGCCTGCGGGCGTCAGCGCGGTCGCTCGCTCACCGCAGCCGATTCTCTCACTGCAGTGCCGTGTGGATTCCAAGCACAATTGCAGGCTCACCTGACCCACAGCCGGTATGGCCAGGGCGGCCAGCGCAAGCTCCAGCAGCAGTGAGCCAGCGGGCGGCGGCGCGTGGGACTGCAGCGCGGCCGCGAGGGCGGCGGCAAAGCGGCCAGCGGCGGCGTCGCTGCTGATGAGGATCCCAGCCGCCTCTATCAGTGTGCTGGCCGCCTCGGTGGCCTCCAGGCTGGCCCGGCTGGCCGCCGCCCGCACCAGCGCCTGCAGCAGCAGCAGCAGGGCATTTTCACATGCTGAAACTCGCCAAGTCAAGTGCACAGGACGGGCACCCGCCAGGATTGGTGCAAGCATGCATGCTGGGAGCCATCGATAGGAGCGGCAGCCACCTCCAGCGCGCCCTTGGCCACCCACTCCTCCACCCACGCGTCCGATCCGTGGTGCTGCTGGTCTAGCGTTATAATGGCCGTCAGGCTGGCGGCCACGCGACCCTCGTCGGGACTCGCCAGGCCTTCCACGGCCGTGCGCACCGCGTCGTCGCCGATGCCGCCTGCATGCCAGACTCGCGGGCCTGACCACTCCAGAAGCCATGTGATCCGCGAGTGGTGATGCTCCACACTGATGAGGCGGCCTCTCCACCAGGATCACAGCAGCAGGAGGGCGAGGCAGACGGGTCGCGCGCCTGGGGCGGCGCCGCCGAGGGGCGCAGAGGCCGCTCGCTGTGGGAAAGCCGCCAGCGCGCCGCGCAGCGTGTGGAAGGCGCAGCCCGGCTCTGGCAGTGCCTGGCCCCCGATCGCGCCCACCAGCCGCAGCTCCAGGCGGTGGGAGTCGAAGAGCATGACCGCCTGGAGCACGCTGCCGCCCCCGGGCGCCAGCTGCGTCATCAGGATGCCCTGCCGCACCAGCAGCGTGCATCAGCTGGCTCTGTGTGTGCACACAACGCATGGCCGTAACTGTTGCAGTCATTGGAAGTCATTATGCACACATCCGAGCCGTCTGCAATGTGCAGGCTTGAGGTGTGCTCTGCTGTCGTCTCTCAGGAAATCAACTCGTTCATTCAAGGTTGCCGCCTCGCAAGCAAGCTGATGGGCAGGCGGCAGGGGCGCACCAGCTCGGAGGGAGATAGCGTCAGCTCGGCTGATGGCTGTGGCAGGTCGCCGGGCTTGGCGTCCCAGGCAAACCCTGTGTGTGCCTCTGCCGCGCGCAGCAGCGCACGCAGCCGCGGCAGATGCGTCTTGTGGAGATCTCGCACGGCGTCGCGCTGCCCGCCGGACGCCAGCAGGAAGCGCCAGCCAGCCTCCTGCTCGCTCGCAACCCGCCCTGCCCCTCGCTGAATTTGTTTCAGCTTGCCTGCTTCTGGCCGCCCCGCTTTGTCGACAAGCAGCTGTTGCGCAAATATGCAGCGCCCGAGCCTGTCATCAGGCGGCAGTCAGTCAGGAAGGCCTCTCGAAAGCGTTCTGCATGAGTTGCATACGAGGGCGGAGGGCATGCCTGTAGGCCAGAAACAGCGGCTTTCGGGCGGCAACGTCGCCGATCGAGCCACTTTCAAAAGTGTGTTGGCACCACAGCACCGCCGATTCGGCCTGCAGGTCGCCGAGCACCAGTTGTGACGTTCATCTTGCGATATAGTTGGCGGCTGCGGCTCACCATCCTGTCCACGTTTCTCCACCATACATTCCAGACCCCAGAATCGAGCTCCTGTTCCAATACATGGCATCCAATGCAAAACACGCAATGTGAGGGAGGCGGTTGCAGCGGCACCTGGAGAATCCGAGCAATGTCGGTCTGGCTAGTGACATAGACTGTGGCGTACTCCTCGGGCTCGCGGCTGGACAAGCCGCACAGTCCAGAGCATGGCGACCCGCGATGCAGCGGGATTTCCGCCCGAGCGGCCACAGGCCTGGCGCCTGGCCCGGGATGCTGGTTGGTCCGCTCGCCCAGCGGGGAGTCGCCGACCGACTCCGCCACCGGCACCGGGTACACGCGCGTACTCGACTCCCTCGACATGCTCAGTCCCTGCTGTCAGCCCCCGCGAGCAGCATCGCCTGCCAGCCAGCCAGTTCCATCCTCCAGGAGTCGCCCAAGTCGGCCTTGCCGGCACTGCGCGATAGCGAGGTATGATATGTGTTCAGCCAACGCACTGGACTGGTGACTGGTGAACTCCAGGAGGCCTGGCGCCAAAAGCAGTTGAACGAAGGGCTTTCGCTGCTCTCATCCACGTCGGTGCAGACATCGGACGCTATGCGTTCCTTGCTCGGCACTGTATACTCTTCTCTTTTGACGCCTTTCTTTTTTCAGGCTAGTATACCTAGCCCCCGCAGCAGCGCTTTTACCAGCCAGCACTGTGCATCCCCGCGCCGCATTCCCTGAGACCTTGTGATTTCGTGTCTGCAGTCATACGCACTGTGAGTGACACACAAACAATGATTGTTTCGTGCGAAAGCGACCTCCCGAGATACCGGCACTCGATGCGGATGTGATCTGGCCCGCTTGACGACAGTGCTTTGTGGGCCGCCGTGCCGCCCGGACGGCAGTGGATGTCGGGCTGGGCGACACAGCCCTGCCTGCGTTCGAGCTTTGCGACCGGCCGCCCCCTGCCGGCGCGGCGCCCTGCCAGGCGCCTGAAGCGCGCCGTCAAAGGCGCCAGGGCGGACCTCTACGGCATTTTGCAGGTCCGTCTGGCAGTCACGAGCGCTCTAGGCATTGCAGCCTGCTCACAGCCTCCCACCAAACCAAGCATGGCACCGCAGGTGCCGGACAGCGCAACCCAGGCAGAGCTCAAGACGGCATATCGAGTACTGGCCAAGCAGCTGCACCCGGACCTGAACGCCGGCCGCGACCCGGGCCTTCGCTTCCAGGCCCGTTCTGTCACAGCTTCCAGGCCCCCTCTCAGGCGGCCCGCACCTCACCCCGCCTCTTTCCTTGCAGGCCGTGACAGACGCATACACCGTGCTTTCCAACGAGGGTCTGCGGCGGCGGTACGACGAGGGCGGCTATGCGGCGCTGGGCGCCCGCTTTGCCCGGTACGCGGCCAGGGGGCGGCATGCGCGGCGGCCGCCGGAGCCCGGGAAGGACGTGATGACCGTCATGTGGCTGGACCTGGTGGAGGCGGCGCTCGGCGTCGAACGCCTGATAGAGGTGCACGCCCCGGCTGCCTGCAGCCCTTTCCCTCCCAACCTTGCACATGGTTTCCAGCCTGCCAGCCCCCGCTTTGCTGCGCAGGTCAAGGTGGCCGTCACCTGCCCCGAGTGCCAGGGCGTGCGCAGCGCAGCCGCCGCCGCCGCCTGCCCGCTGTGCCGGGGCAGCGGCGAGACACAGCGCCGCCTGCGCAGCCACGGTGCGCCTGCATCCTGCCGCAGATTCTGGGGGCACGTACCCATAATTAATAATCCCATAATTAATAATAACCCCCTGGAAGGTCTGAATGCCCACAGCTGTCCGTGCGAGCGGCCCGCACAGAGATCCCGAGAGCGCCTGGCGCAACAGAAGCACCGAGCCCCGATCAGTGGGCCGGCTGGCGGCGCAGGCGGCGGCCTGCAGCAGGCGGCGACCTGCCCCATGTGCGGCGGCAAGGGGGCGACGCTGCAGCAGTGGTGCTCCTCCTGCGGCACGAGCGGGCAGGCACGCGTGCGGCGCTGCGTGCGCGTGAGGGTGCCGCCAGGCGAGGCGGCCGCCCTCCCTTGAAGGGCTTGCACGCGGACTCGGCGGGGGGCGGCAGGGCCGGTGCAGCAGGGAATCGCGGCCCTTCCTCAGCCAAGCCGCGCGCATGCGTGGCTGCATGTGGGGGAGCTGTGGGGGAGCGGGCCGGGGGTCTGCTTGCCTCCCAGGCTGCCTGGCCAGGGGTCTGCTGGGGCGCGCCAGAGCCGGTCGCTGCTGCGGGCGCGGCGCAGGCGTGGACGACAAGAGCGTGCTGCGCCTGAAGGGCAGCGGCGACGAGGGGCGCTTTGGCGGGCGGCCGGGCGACTGCTACGTCTCGTTCGTCGTCAAGTCGCGCCGCGACATCACCCGCCGCGGCCTGGACCTGCTGTCCGACGTGCGCCTCGGGCCCCTTCTCGCTGCACGCCTGCTGCCCAGACAGTGCGTGCAGCTGTGCTGCGCATGCTCGGTGCTTTGGAGTTGCCAAGCTGCTGGCTGACGCCCTTGAGCACACTGGAAGCTGCACGCGAGTCACGCTGCGGCGGCGGCTGCAGGTGAATGTGGCTTACACGGACGCCATCCTGGGCTCTGCCTACGAGGTGCAGACCATCCGCGGGGCGGCAGTGCTGCACATCCCGCCGGGCACGCAGCACGGAGCAGTGCTGCGGTTGGCGGGCGCGGGCATATCGGGACCCGAGGGCAGCGCCGCGGGCAGCCACCTGTACCGGGTGCTGGTGCGGCTGCCGGTGTCGGTGGACAGCCGCGAGCGTGCACTGCTGCAGCAGCTGGAGTGCCTGCACAGGACCGCGGCGCGCTGCCAGGCGTGACTGAGCGCTGGTTTCCGCGACACTGCCTGGTGCACTGCCGACTGCACTGCCGAGACCACTGACGCACTGCCCCAGCATAGTGCTGCTATTGCCAGCACTATGGCAACATGGCAGACATGCGGCTGGGGTGACTGCCTGGCCTCTGCCTGCATCTGCATCAGCCTAGGGAAGCGTTTGTCAGAACGCAGCTGCAATCACAAACAGGGAAGAGCTGTCGACAAGAGACAAGTCCCGATCAAATCTGCACGCTGCCGGACTGACCCAAAGAGATATACCGCGCCATCGCCGCTGAAACGCATCTGCCGGCGAGCGGGGGGACATGAGCGGTCGGCGACAACTCCTGCGCTGCTTGGCGCGCTTTGAACGTGCTGTATGGCCAGGTCTGCCTCCAGGTGTTGCGAGATGGTGATGCCGTGCGGGGGCTGCACGGCGTCGCGGGGCATATAGAACGCCGGGAGTGGCTGTGCGGTCCGTCCAACATCGTACTTGATCCCTGTGCAGGCCAGTCGAGCAGGACCTTCGCCAGCGCGGCTGCCGTCGCGGAGGGCGCCGGCCGGGATGCCTGCACGGCCAGCGGCATGCAAAAGGTGAGACCCGCTGCGCTTGGTTATCTTTGCATCGGGCCGCGTTGCCGTGCCCATGCATCGAGTCTAGAAGGTCAATGGGCTTGGCTTCATACGCAGCAGCAAGCTGCAGGCTGCTGAACCGCGGTGCGCCACATGCAGCTGCCCTGGCAGACCTTTGGACTGGGCCTGGTGGCGGCCGGCCTCGCCTCCACAGTCATGGAGCCGCCTGTCGCGCACTGCGCGCCCTCTGCAGTCGCTGACGCTCCGCCGGTACGCACCGGTCCCTGTGCCAGGAGTCGAGCGCCCGCTGCCCTATGGAAAAGCAGCAGCGCCTGCTCCGGCTGCCCTGCTGGCTGCCACATCCAGCCAGCAATACATGTCTCTCACAGCTGCACTGCACAGCCGGCCTGACCGCTGTGCTGCTCCCAGGCGACCGGGGCGCCCGCCTCCTCCACGGCCTCCCAGGCCAAGAAGACGGATCGCATCATCGTCTTTGTGCTGGGCGGCCCCGGCTCGGGCAAGGGCACGCAGGTGGGCCCCGTGCTGCCGCATGCCTCACAGCCGGGCATCAGGGCGCCTGCTGCGCAGCCCCCGGGCAGCCGCGGGCGGCCAGCGACTGGCCAAGGGTCGCGGAGGGCCGGTCCCCGCCGCCTGCCGCAGCTCCCGATGCCTCGCTCCCCCTCTGCAGTGCGCCAAGCTGGTGGAGGAGTTCGGGCTGGTGCACCTGTCGGCGGGCGACCTGCTGCGCGCGCACATGAAGAGCGGCACGCCCGACGGCAACATGGTGGCCGACATGATCAAGCAGGGCACCATCGTGCCCTCCCACGTGCGGCCCCACCCCACGCAGCCACCTTGCGGGAGCGCTGCTGCGAGCGCGTGGCAGCCTTGGCAGCAGCCAGCGTGGTGCCGAGTCCCGCCCCGGGGGGCACAGCGAGCAAGGGGTGCCGCGCCGTGGGGGGCTGCAGGTGACGATCAGTCTGCTGGAGAAGGCGATGGACGAGAGCGGGCAGCGCCGCTTCCTCATCGACGGCTTCCCGCGCAACGAGGAGAACCGCGCCTCCTTCGAGCGCCAGGCGAGCGCGCTTTCGAAGCGGAGAGGGAGGGGATCAGGGCTGCCGGAACCTCTGCTGCGTGCTGCTGGGCAGCCACTGCCCGCGGAGGCAGGCCTTGCATGCACAGCAGCGGTTGTGCGTGCTCCGGCCAGGTGACAGGCAGTCTGGGCAGTCTCCCTCGCCTCCCCTGGCACGGGATCAGCGCGCCTGCTGAGGTGCCCTGTGCACTGGCAGACCGGGGAGCAGCCCTTCTTCATCCTCTTCTTCGACTGCCCGGAGGCGGTCATGGAGCGGCGGCTGCTCGGCCGCGGGCAGGGGCGGACGGACGACAACATAGAGACGATCCGCAAACGCTTCAAGGTGCCGACCCCGGGAGCGCCGTGTATTGGCTTCCATTGCGGCTGATTCCTTGCTGGGTAAACTGTTCTGAGCTGTGCGGACGCAGGTGCGTGCATGCCTGCTTATGCTGCCGCAGGCAGGTGCAGTGGCAAGCGCCTCCGCTTGCAGCTGTCAGCTCACCGTTTCGGACTGCAGGTGTTCCTGGACTCGAGCATGCCGGTCGTCAACCACTACGACGCCCAAGGCAAGGTGTACAAGTTCAACAGCGACCGCGACCCGGACGCGATCTACAGCGAAGTCCGCCAGCTCTTCCTCGACCTGTGAGCCGCCTGCTGCGCGGCTGCCAGCTGCCTTCGCCTGTGACCGCTTGTGACTGCCTCGTTGGAACCGTCCTAGACCTGACCGCTCGTTCCGCCGTGCACCGTCCTGGAGCTGTGCCGTGACAGAGCGTGACAGCTGCCGGAACAACCTTGACCCGCCCCAAAATTTTCGGCCCAAAACGACCCGCTCACTCGCTTTACGTTCACCTTTATGCGTTCTGATTGTCACTTATAGCGGCTTGAGAAGCTCTCGGCCGCGCACGCGGGCGCAGCAGTGCCGCGAAGCGCGTCAAGTCAGCGCGGAGTCCGATTATAGTATCGACAGCCGCCGCGTTTTCCGGATTCGTGCGGTCTTTCTCTGAGAACAACAGCAGTCGCAGATATCGGCACGATGACGCTGGAGAGAGGGGCCTGAAGGTCCTGCTTTTCCCGCAAGTCCGGCGCGCCTGCGCATGGCCGCGCTCCTCGCGGCGCGTGCACCCGCCAGACGCCGTTCTGACGCGTGGTGTATAGCGCACGAAGTGCTCTTTTTCATCAGTGATGAACACTCACGGCAGCTGTGGGACAGGTAGCGGTGAGCAACACGAGTTCTGTGTCAACGACAGACAGCTGAAGCGGGCAGCTGGAACGCGGCTCAGCCCTGCCGTTGCAAGCGGCTAGCTCGAGAGACGACGAGATGCTCAACACGCAATGACGGCCAAGGTAGGCCTGCAGCCAGACCAGCACTCTCCAGCTGCCGCCACCCCCAGGCGTCTTCCTGACGTGGCCTGTCCGCTTGCGAGTAGGGCGGCCGATGCAGCGGTGGCAGCAGTCGCATGACTGGGATCCCACACACTCTGCAGCGCCACCGGCCTACCAGCCTGAATGGCGCTTGCAAGGCCTGCCGGCGGCCTGCCAGCCAGCTTGGCATTCCACAGCGCCGCCAGCCGACCTGCCTGCCTGGCACCCGCAAGCGCTGCAGGCGGCTGGCAGCTTGCAGCCCGGCTCACAAGAGCAGCTGCTGCCAAGCGACCTCGAGCTGCTGGACCTGTCGCCGGACCAGCTGCCGCAGACGAGCCGCGGCTATGTCCAGTCGCTCCTGGAGCTGCCGCACGTGGAGCTGCCGCAGCACCTGCTGCAGGTGCGCTTTCCAGCCTGCAGAGCAGCAAGCATGCGTCGGGAATACGTAGGCTACTGATTTCTGGCACATGCCTGCAGGATGATGACGCACCTGGCTCCTCCCCTCAGAGACACGCGGCCGACTTGCAGCAAGTGCCTGCTGCTGCAGCCGATCCAGGCAGCAGTCTGCGCGCGACTCCGGCTCAAGCGGCTGGCCTGCAGCCCGGGCTCTGGGAGGAGCTGCAGCTGCTGCCGCGCGGCTCGCCTGCGCCCGCGCCACCAGTAAGCAGCAGGCCGCATGCGTGCGGTGGGCTGCGCTCTGTCGCTGCAGAGGCGGCAGTGGGGGAGGATCCGGCCGGCGGCTGGGCTCTGCCGTCTCTGGACGCCTTGGCGCGTTCGCCCAGCCCGCAGCCAGCGCCGGCGGAGCAGCCCGACAGCCCGCCGCCGCCGCCAGAGCCGGTGCAGCCGGACAAAGAGGCCGCCTCGCTCGCGCTTGCGGCCGTGGACGGCTCCGCCCCGGTCGCTCGCCGCTTCGCGAGGGCTGCAACCAAGCGCCTGCTCGTGCGCCGGCATCTTGCGCCGGCCTCCTCCGCCTGCGCCCGCCCAGCCTCCGAGCTTGGTTCTGGCAGGCGCCTGCTGTCTGCTGCGCGCAGTGCTGCTCTCCGGCGCGTGGCTCGTCACTGACGCCGGCTGCATGCCGCAGCGGGAGGCGCTGGCGCCCGGCCGCGAGGCGGAGGGCCTGCAGGCCGCACAGGCCGCGCTGGGCGTCGAGTGCAAACGGCAGCGGCTGCTGGCGGCGCGGCTGCGGCAGGAGGCGGCGCTCATGCTGCGGCGCTCGGCAGCGATCGAGGTGCCTCTCCCCCTGCCACTGCGGCAGCTTGCGCCTGCTTGGATCTGCTCCAGGCTCTTGGCTCTGCCCTGTGGGCCAGGCCTTCCTGCTGCTGTGGGGGATTGCAGCGGCTGCCCAGGGCCAGGCAGGCCCGCGAGTGCGCCCAGTCCCAGGCTCGCGCGCGCGCCCCCCCGCAGGCCAGCCAGGCGCGCGTCGGGGAGCTGGCCGAGCGGCTGGAGCGGCTGCGGCTGAGCGGGCGGCCGTGGGCCAGCCTGGCGGGCGACATCCTGGCCGTGGTGGAGGACCTAAACGAGGCGCGCCTGCACGGGGCGCCCCTGCGGCCGACGCGCGGCTGGCTGTATGCGCGTCCCCGCCCCCTCCCCGACCCGCCCGTGTCCCGCCGCCCGCCGCCCGGCCGAGCTGTGCGGCGCCTGCAGGGCGAGCGCTGCCGGCAGATCGCGCCGAGCGCCGGCTGGCTGGCCGTGCGCGCGGCCAAGCCGCCGACGAGGCTGGCGCTGGAGTACGGCGGCGGCGACCGCCCGCAGGCGGCCGAGGTGCACCCAGACCCCCCGGCCGGAATGCGGCTTCCCCCGGTGGCTGCGCTGCCGCAAGGCTGTGGTTTGACGCGCGCCAGGCGCGCCCGGTTGCAGGAGCGCGTGAGCCTCAGCTGCGGCCCGCTGGCGGAGACGCCGCTGAGCCTGCGGCAGCTGGCCGGCATGGAGCCGGCCGACTTCCAGGCGACCTACTGCGGCTACGCGGAGCGGCTGCGGCACCTGCTGGCCGCCGACGTGCGCGCCTGCCCCTGCTCTCCGCACTGGCGGCACAGAGAGGGGCTGCCTCGCCCTGCCGGCTGCCACAGCCACGAGCAGGCGGTGCCGGGCAGGCCGCCAGTGCACGCGTGGGGGGGGGCTGCGGACTGACGCCCGGGGGAGTGCCGTATGCAGGCCGAGGAGGGCAGCGCGGCCGCGGCGGTGGCGGCGGGGCTGACGGCCGAGCTGACGCTGCTGGAGCACGCGTTTTTCGTCCATCATCCCACGTTCTACTCCCTGACCGAGGCCTGGCTGCTCACGCGGCAGGCGGCCGACGCGCCCCGCCTGGACGTCTTCAGATGCGCGCTGGTGACCGCCCGGGCCCGCCAGCTGTGCCGGCTGGGGCGCGCGTCTCGCTGCTGGGAAGCCCCTTGGTACTGAGGCAGGCGCTCCCCTGGGGCTTGTAGGCGGCCGCGCAGTTCACCCCGGAGCAGCGCCGGCAGCTGTGGCACGTCTGGGACGCGCGCAGCGAGCGCACCGACCGCCTGGCCGCCGAGCGGGAGGGCCTGCAGGCGGCGGTGGACGGCGAGCTGCGGGCGCTGCAAGCGGCCGGGGAGGGCGCCGACTACGGCCGCCTGATGGACCTGGGTGAGCCGCATCCCGGGCAGGGCGGTGGGGTTCTGTCAGCGGTCGGCTGCTTCGGCTGGGCGCTGCGGACTGAGGGCGGCCGGGCGGGCGCAGTCGCGGCGCTGCGGCGCAACCTCGACGCGGGCGCGGTGGAGACGTCCGTCGCGATCCAGCGGCAGACGCTGGAGGTGCTGTCGCCGCTGCAGGTCGCGCGGGTCGTTGCCGCCGCCTACCCGTGCGCCCCCCCCTGCCGCCAGTGCTCCCTGCGGGCCTGCCCGCCCTTTCCCGCTGCCACACAGTCGCCGCTGCCGCCTGACTGGCGCCCAGGCATGTGCGTGGGCGGGCCTGACGGCATGTGCTGCGCCCGCAGCTTTGTGCTGGACGTGCCCGCGGTCTACGAACACGCCCTGGTCCCCCGCGCAGAGGAGGACTACTGAGACGCGCCGCCCGCCAGCTGCCTGCTGCCGAGGCATGGCTCGCGGCCCTGCCCTCGCGGCCGCCAGCGGCACCGCACCCTCTGCTCTCTCTCAGCACTGCTCTTCCACCGCCACTGCTCTCTCGAGATCTCCGACGCCGGTGAGATTGGGTCACCCACTGACGACGATGACTGCAGTTCCTTGCCTGCATTTGATTGGCGCTGCTGGCACTCCCTGAGCGCCTGGCGAGCGCACCCCTAGATACCCTGGCATTGCTCTGACACGGCCCGGGCGCCCCACGGTCGCCCTGCGGCCCCGGTTGACCTGAAGTTTCGGCCACGCCAGCCTCGGAGCTTGATCTCTGCATCACGGCTGAAATGCTTTGCAACGCACCGCCGCCTGGCCGGCATGCTCGCCTCTTTTTATGTGTACATGCGTTTTGCTGGACTGCACTGATGCGCACCTGCTAATAGCTGGGCACTGGCGGTTCCCTCGTCTGACACCCTTTCGAGAGGCCGCCGCCAGGACTGCTGGCCGAGTAAATGATTTCCTACAGTCTCACTGATGCACACGCGCGCCGAGCACACAGAGCAGCGCAGAATTGCTGGCGTTACGAACAGCCAGATCCACATGGGTACCGTTAGTTATGTTGTACATGGGGGCACCGCCGCCCGGCTCACTCGACTCGGTAGCGGGCAAACAGGTTCTCCGGCTTGGCCATGGCCTTGAACTCGAGCGCGTTGCCGGACGGGTCCTGGAAGAACATGGTCCACTGCTCGCCCGGCTGGCCTGCAGCAGACGACGGGCGGTGCTGTGCACGCAAGCCAGCCGAGTCTTGGCCGGCGTCCTCTTGCTGTTTGCTGCAATGCTCTGGCAGCTTTGCTTGCAGGCTTTGAACCAGTCAGAGCGTCGCCTCTTGCTCTTCAAGAGTCGAGGAAGGGCCAGGCGCGCCTTGGAAGCGCAGGTGTGGCTCGAGCACAAATTTGATCCCCGCCGCCCGCACGCGCTCCGCCAGGCCGTGGAACTGCGGCTGCGTGAGCGCCAGGCCAAAGTGCGGCACGGGCACGGGGTCGCCGTCCACCGCGTTGTGGCTGGCGGCCGCACTGTAGCCCGGCACGTGGTGGCACACAATCTGGTGGCCGAAGAGGGAGTAGTCGACCCAGGTGGCGGCGCTGCGGCCCTCCTGGCACCCCAGATTGCTGCAGGCGGGCCCGGGCGGCGCTCAGGCGCGGCTCGGGTCGCCAGGCGTGGGGAGAAGGTCAGCAGGAGGCCACTCGCCTGCCGTAAAAGTCTCTGGCGGCCTGGATATCGTGCACAGGAAAGGCGAGGTGAAAGGGCTGTAGCGCAGCCGGATATGTGGCTGGCGTGGCGGCCTCGGTCTCACGGGCGGCCGCGCTGCACTGCAGGCAGGCCAGGAAGGTTTCAATCATGATGGCGCGGGAAGGCATGCCCGGGCTGCGGCCGAGCTGGATGCAAGCAGCGGATGGCTATATGTGTCTCCTTCGAATGATGCTCCTTACCCGGAGGTGACGCTGGCCTGCCACGCTGTTTGCCGCGCCGGGTGCACGCAGAGCTGCATGTGATGAACCCTTGGTCGAGTGCCGGACACCGTGCAGAGCCAGCGCACGCGCAGTGGACGCCAGTGCCTTCATCGTTCACCGTTCTTTGCCGCACGATTGGCAGCAAGTGGTGCGCGTGGAGTTGGCAGACCTAGCTCCTCGCTCTCGTATTCTTCTCGTCTTGTTTGGTCTTTTTCATCCAACAGAAAAGTAGCTGATGGAGGTTGACCTCGGACCCGGTCTCTTTCCTGTTGCCGAGCGGCTAGATGGCGCGGAAGGCGACCTCTGCTGCTGCGGCATCTCGTGCAGCAGCGGAGCGTGCTGCTGCCATCTGGACACGCAGGAGATGGCCTGCCTGGCCACAGAGGCGGCAGAGCGGGCATCACAGCCCGGAGTCCAGGGACTGTCGTTGCAGGCGCTAGCGGATGCAGCAGCCCGATTCAGCAACCTGGCCCAGGTGCGCGGCCTGCACTACTTACACAGGCGGTGTTACTGCAGCTCATCCTGCAAGTGCTTGTGAGGACCTCGCTTGGAGCCTGACCGGAGTGCACCTCGCTGCACGCAGGATACAGCGCTTGTGGCAGCTGTCCCCTCCATCGCCCGCTTGCAGACCAGCAACAGCCCTGCGCAAGCGACTCATCCAGTACAGGAGCAGGATGACTCGAAGTCTCAGAAGCAATGCACTCGCTGCAAGCGAGCGCTGCCTCGCAGCAGCTTTTGCGAGAACAAGCGTTCCGCCGACGGGCTATACACCCAGTGCCGAAGCTGCGTGGCTGAAAAGGTCCACGTCACTTCTCCTACTCACCTCCTTGATCTTTGCATGCTATGTAACGATGCTCATTGGCTTTCTCTTTGGGTGCAGGACCGCGAGCGGCGGCAGCGGCTGAAACAGGCAGCCCGGCCGGCGGCTGCCAGCAAGACGTGCGCCCGCTGCAAGGCGCACAAGCCGCAATCCGCCTTTTACAGCGACCCTGCCCGGCCGGACGGCCTGCAGACGTACTGCAAGCCCTGCTTTTCGGCTGCTTACAAGGAGAAGAGGGAGCGCGGCCGGCAGCAGGTGTGGCCCAGAACCGGCTCCTGTGGCGGCTGCAGCGTGTCGAGGGCTGCAGCCAAGGCCTGCTCTGTGTGCGTGCGCAGGGGCTGGCTGGCGCCGATGCGATCGGCTCGGCAGCATAGTGGAGCTGGGTGTGCAAGCCACCCCTTGCAGATGTGTGTACTGCACCTACTCTGGTACAGTAGGTCCCGCTGCTTCTGAATTTGATGCCTGTCACCCTGGTCTGGTCCAGTGCATACAGCTCAGTGACACGCTGTGAGACCGCTCGCGTCTCGAGTGCAGATCCTGGGCCTTGGTTCCGCTGCATGGCTGCTGTCAGCCTCACGCACGCACAGCCGTGGGTCTGCACCAACAGACCTCCGGGTGCCCTGCCAGCCTTTCCTGCCACAGACGACCACGCAATCTGGCCACCGCTACCGGCTGTGCCTCGGGAGCGGCGCGTCGAGGATCCTAGCAGGCCAGCAGGTGTTCAGGAGCGCACGCTCCCCTCATGGTCTTTCAAACGGTCACACATTGCATGGCCGACAAGTCAATTGGCGGACTCAAGCGCACAGGTGACTGAATCAGTCAGCACACCATTCCATTTTCTGGCGCGGCAGCAGGCGGCCCTACTTTGCAGGCCCCTGCTGCTGCTGCTGCTCCTCCTGCAGGAAGGCGTCCAGCCGTTGCAGGCCCGCCTCAAAGCCGCTGCGCCCCAGCCCCAGGCGGAAGCGGCCCTCCCGCACGGAGGCCGGGTGGTCGTACACGTCCGCCGGCAGCAGGTAGACGCCCGACTGGGCCACGAGCCGCTCGCAAAACTGCGACACCGGCTCGCGCGAGCGCAGGCGCGGGAAGGCGATGGAGCCGCCCCGCGGCGGGCGCCACTCGAACAGGTCCGGGTGCCTGCATCCGGCGGCGGCGGGGGGCGTCAACGGGCAGCAGGCAGGGCGCCTGGCCCGCCGGCCGGGCGGCGGCCGCGCCTGGCGAAGAAGCGGTCCGCCAGGGCCACGTTGGCGGCGATCAGCTCCCGGTTGGCCCGGGCCAGCCGCTCCGCGTTCCGCAGCCCGACCAGCGCCAGGATCTGCGGAGGGGAGGCGGCCGCTCAGCGCCAGGCTGGCATTCCGAGGGTGCAGCTGCCGGGCAGCTCCGAGCGGCTCGCCTCCGAGGGCGCCGCGTGGCAGATGCTGAAGTAGTCGTGCAGCGTCCGCAGCCGCGCCATCGCGTCCGGGCACCTGGTCGCCAGCCAGCCGAGGCGGATGCCCGGCATGCCGTACACCTTGGACATGCCCGACAGCGACACCGCCCGCGCGTAGCAGTCGGCGGCCGCCGGCAGGCGGGACACGCCCGGCGCCTCCAGGCCGCTGCAGCGAGCCGCAAACCAGCTCAGTGGCGGCGCAGGTGAGGCAGGCAGCAGAGGCGTGTAGGACAAGAGCCATGCGGGTGTCTTGAGAGTCGAAAAGAGAGGTACCGGTACATCTCGTCCGAGAATAGGTAGGCGCCGCGCTCTCGGCAGCAGCCGACCAGGCGCTCCCAGTCGACGGGGCTGAGGGTTGCGCCGGTCGGGTTGTGGGGAAAATTGACAAAAATCGCCTTGGTGTCCGGCCTCAGCAGCGCGTCCAGGGCATCCACCTGCACTTTCCCGCAAGGTTAGATTCTGGTGGTGGCGACAGGACGCTGTCCAATACTGCATCAGGGGCCTGTCAACCTGAAACACCGGGCTGCCGTTGCTGTCCGTCTGCACCTCCCAGAAGTCGACGTCGCAGCCGAGCGTGCGGGCGATCTCATATAGGCTTTGATAGGCTGGCTGCACGCAGACCACATGGTCGCCCTCACGGAGGAGTGCCCTGCAATGTTCAGCAGCCAAGAGCCGTCACAGTAATGCCCCTCTCAGGTGTTGGATGGCAAATGGCAGAGGAGTGCAAACTGACCGGCAGGCCATTTGTATAGCTTCCTGTGGCACGAGCACCAAGACCTCGTCTGCCGCAACGTTGCTGTAGCACTGCCTGGAGATCTCTGCTCGAAGCAGCGGATGGCCGTTGGATTCCGTGTAGCCCAGCGAGAGGTTGTTCCAGAGCTTCCGGCACTCATCGTCGGCCAGTGCCAGCACTTCTGCCAGCGCCAGCGGCTCGCAATCGCTCAGGCACATCGGGTGCGAGGCGGCAAACTCATATTTCGCCATGTACCTCTGCATCGTCAGGCTCGCTTCTCTATCAGGTGCTTGGCATGCACAGCTGTGTACGGCGCATGCGGCGAAAGCGGCTTGCAGATCAAACCAAGGCCCAAAATGGCACATACAAGGCCAAAGGCATCGGCCAGGGGAGCGTCCGCACTTCGAGCTTGAAGGGCGAAGGCAAGCTGGATCGGAATGGCGCCGCCATGACGAGCAAAAGCCGTGCAGAAGTGTCGATGACGCGTGATCGGGACTTACAATGGCTCGTTGGCTATCGAAGATATGCTAAGGGGTGCAGCTGCGGGCTCAAAGGAGCTGCCGACCCTATAACGCGCGTCTGTCGCTTCCAGAACACGCATGTTCAGAGCTCAGGCGTTGACTAGCACTTTGCTTGCGGCATGATCGCCTTCTTTAGCCACTGTCCGTGTCGCACCTGAGGTCAGAAGACCGCGGCATGGCGACTGCGGCAGACGAGGTGCTTTTCCGCCATGATTTTAGCTCTTCAGAAGGCACAGCATGACGTCTGGGTCACTTCAGGACTAAAGTATTGCCTGGACAATCACTGGCGTAGTCGGCGTGGGCGACACCTGATTGGCATGGACGCATCGATGCAGGTCGCCGCGCTCGATCGTGTGCTCACCCGGCTGGCCCTCACTGAGGATGGTAATCTCGAAAAGGTCACTGTCTTCCCATCATTGCCCGACCGCCAAGCATAGTGCGGCCCTCTCACTTGTTGACCCACCAACGGCAGGTGCTGGAGCGCCTGGTGCCGGCCGTGCTCGACCAGCTCAAGACGCCGCACCATGCCGTCCGACAAAAGGTCATGGAGATGCTGTCTCACGTCAACAAGCGGCTGGCAGGTCAGCGCGGCTGCCGCTTGCCGCTCACAGCGCTCCTGGACGTGTACCTGAACCCACAAGCGGCGCCGATGACCCGCAACTTTGCGCTGGTTTACGCGGAAAAGGCCTTTGAGCGAGAGCAACCGGCAGAGCGCTTTGCCGCTGTGAGCCTGCCTCCTTCCTCCCCTGCTTGGCTGCTTGCAAAGAGCATGTCTTGAGGTCGGCTTCCGCGTCGCAGCTGCCCAAGCTGACCACGGGCATCGCGAGTCGCTCCGCCCAGCACCAGCCGATCCTGCTGCGGCTGGCCACGGCAGCGCTGGAGCACGCCGCCTCTCCTGGGACAGTGCTCGGCTCGGAGGCCGAGATGGCAGCCAGGTCAGCACTCGCTGTGCCGCAGGGCTCTGTGCCGCCCACGACCATCGCACTCGCTGCCTGCCAACAGACGACTCAGGCCTCCCCAACTCGCAGGTATCCCTGCCTGGCCAGCGAGCAGGACACCGCCTGCCTGCTCGCCTTCTGGCTCAAGGTCCTGCTGTGGCAGCCGCCCTCCCGCGGCCGGCAGGCGGCCGCCGCAGCCACCCCGCTGTCAGCCGGGCTGGGCCAGATGGCCGCCAACCCGCCGCGCACCGCCGCCAGCCAGGCCATGCACGAGCTGCTGCTGGCCGCGCTCAACGCCAGCCAGGGCCCGGCCGGTGCCCAGGTGCCTCCGACGCCCCGCAGCACAGCTGTGCAGCGCACCACAAGCCTGAGAACTGGCCCAGAGATGGGGCGCTGCCGGCGCCTGAGCCCGGGTTGAGGCTGCGCTGGCAGGGCCAGGGAGACGTCGACATGGCGGAGGAGGGCCCGACGGCGCCCGGCGGCCTGTCTCTGGCGGACGCGGAGGCCGTGATCGGCAAGGAGGCCCCCACGGGTGCGCCTGCCATCCGCAGCTGCTGCCTTCACAGGCAGTGTCCCGCCCTCCCTCCTCACCGACTGAGCAAGCAGCGGTCAGCATCCGAGCGTCCGCCCCGCCTGCACCCTGCTGCCGACAGGGTCCAGCTCGTGGCTTCCCACACCCGACCTCTTGGGCACTGCCTGGCGTGCGCCGCGGCTGCAGCTGATGCCTGCGGCGGGAGTGCAGGAGAGGCCCTGGCCAGGCGCAAGCTGGGCGTTCTGGCCTTCGTTGCCGCGGCCGGCATCCGGCCCGAGGCGGCGCTGCCGCTCTGCCTGGCGGCTGCCTGTGACCCGGCAGAGGCGGTGGCGCGGCGCGGGGAGGAGCTGCTGCGCAAGCGGTGAGCCCCGGCCGCTGCCACTGTCAAGGCTTTCGGGCAGAGAGATGGAGGCAGCAGGACGTGCGGCAGCCAGGACAGCAGCAGGCAGCTTCGCAGCTTCTGCCGTCGCACCCCCCACAAGCACGGCCCGTGCGCGCCGTCCTGAGGCCGCGCCGGGCCTGCGTCCTGTGCCGCAGCTGCGGCCTGGACTCGCCCAAGCCGGCGGTCGACCTCGAGTCCGAGCCGCTCTTGCGCCGCCTGCTGGCCCTCTTCCAGGGCGCGCCCGGGCCGCAGCCGCACCGCACCGAGCCGGCCGGCCCGGCGCTGCGCCTGCGACTGGTGCAGCTCTTCTGCCGCAGCGTGGCCGCCGCCAACCAGTACCCGGACGCCTTCAAGGCGCGCTCCCCCCCCCCCCC
>BHFV01000207.1:0-39091 GCA_003568905.1 Trebouxiophyceae sp. KSI-1
GGGGGGGGGGGGGGGTGGGGGGGGGGGGGGGGGGGGGGGGGGGGGGGGGGGGTGGGGGGGGGGGGGGGGGGGGGGGGGGGGGGGGGGGGGGGGGGGGGGGGGGGGGGGGGGGGGGGGGGGGGGGGGGGGGGGGTGGGGGGGGGGGGGGGGGGGGGGGGGGGGGGGGGGGGGACTGGCAAGCAGATTCAGGGAGCTGTGGTCGCTGCTGCGGCTGCCGGGGCCCGCACCTGAGGCTTTCCAAGCCAAGGCGGGCGGCTTCTCCGCCGGTGCCGGCGCCGCCGCCGGCGCGGGCGGCTTAGGCGAGGCGCCCGCCTCCGGGCTGTCCGGGACCTCGTCCACAGCCATCGGCCCCGCCTCCTCTGCCGCCGCCTCCTCGGCGGCCGCCGGCTCGGGCGCCACGGTCGGCTTGGGCTGCATTTCGAAGCCCAGCGTCCTGATGCTGCTCCTGAAGCCCGCCGCTGGCGCCTGCGCCCGGCGCCAGGCGCGCAGCTCGCATCAGGGCCCCCTCCACATCTGCCACCACCGCAGAGACGCCGGCTCTGATGGCAGCCGAGTCGCTGCCTCGCAGCCGGTGCCCCCCCCTCCCCTGTGCAGCACATCGCCTGGCCATTGGCCGGCCCCGAGCAGAGCGTGGGCGGCCGCGCCTGCGAGCGCTCTGCCGGTGGCGCTGCAGCGGGCACCGCCGGCTGCGCCTCCGCCTCATCGTCGTCGCTGTCGAAGTACGTGTGGGAGCCCCGGCCACGCTTCCTGCGCCGCCCGCGGCCCGCCGCCTGCGCCGCACTCAGCCGGCTCGCCAGTCAGCCCCGCAGCCCCGGCAGCAGCAGCAGCAGCAGCAGCCGAGAAGCAGGAGCGCACTGCGGGCTCGTCGTCCTCCAGAGGGACCGGCGGCGGCTCCGCCTTGCCTGCAACAGCCGCCGCTTGTCAGCATGCGCAGCTGCTGACGACAACCATTTGTCAGCCCGGCCTGCCAGGCTGGCAAGCATGCGCACACAGCTCCCGATAGTGCCGATGCAGCCGGCGCAGCACTCTACACTCCTCTACCCTTGGAGGGGGGCTGCGTGCCTGCCGACGCGTACATGTACGTGAGCGCGGCGGCCTCGGAGGAGAAGCGGCGGCTGGGCAGGTCCTCTCCAGCCGCCACGTCGGTGCCCGCCCGATCCGTCACCTCCCACCGCGACTGCCTGCCCTCCTGCCGGGCGTGCAGCTGGTAGCGAGCAGCCAGCGGCGGCGGCAGCTCGCACGCCGCAAACTCGGCGTGGCTGCTGGGGCCTGCGGGGGCCGGCCAGGGTTCTCGGCAGTGGGGCGGGCCGGCGGGCATGCTGCTCGACTGAGCTGCAAAGCTGTGGTGAGGTGCCGTGGCGGCGGAGACATCCGGGCCTGCAGCCGGTCTGCGCCTTACGAGGAGGGAAGGGAGCCGCGCCTGGCTTGCTGGCGCTGGAGGGCGAGAGGCAGATGGGGGCCTCTGACGCGTTGCCGCCGCCGCCGCCGCCGCCCTGCAGCGACAGTCAGACTCGCTGAGCCGCAGAGCGTGCAGGCGGCGTACTCCAACGCTCGGAAGCCCGCGGGCGCCGGCGCAGGCGCGAGTGTGACGGAAGCGAGCTGCTGCAGTCGCGACCGGAGGCGTGAGCTCGCCTGGACTGTCTGGGAGGCCCTGCGCAGCTCGGCCGCGGCCGCCAGCTTCTCGGCCCGCTGCTCGCGCGTCGGCTGCTCCAGCTGCCTCTGGCGCGTCTGCTTGGCCGCGTTCTCCTGCAGGCGGGGGCCAAGCCGCGCAGTCAAGCGCGCTGCAGCAGACAGGTAGATGAGCCGAGTTGGAGGCCTGGGCTTGCCGCTGGCATCTGGTCACGCATGACGGCGCGCCGATGCCTGTTTGGGAGAGACAAAAACCAGTGCAGGTGTTGCAGACGGCTGGTTCTGGGCTCTGTCGTGGGCTGGAGATGCAGGAGGCAGGCGGAGGAGCTCACCCGCTGCTCCTGGATGCGGAGACGCTCGCGGGTGTTGAACGCCAGTCGCTCCTCCGGGCTTTCATACCTGCGCGGCGGCAGCGCCCTCAGCCGCCGCCGGTGGCACGGCGCACGGCCCCGCCTTGCGCGGGGGCTCGGGGCTTGCGACGGGGGCGCACTGCCAGGCGCGCTCATCCAGGTCCGCCAGCTCGGCGACGGCCTCCAGCACGGCGGGCGTCTCGCGGTCGGGCGCCTGCTCGATGAACAGCCGCAGGATCGCGGCGCGCAGGTGCAGCCGCAGCGCGCCGGCCGTGTCCGCCCCGAACCACTTCTTCGTAAGCTGCAGCGGGTACGCGCCCAGCGGGTCGTCTGCGGGGCGCGCGCGCAGCCCCCGGTCAGACGCGCGGCGCGAGCCGCTCACCTCGGAGGGCGGCGCTCGCGGGCGCTTGGGAAGCCCGTGGTTGAATCGACGGGCGCGCGCTGCTTGACAACGCCAGTGGCACGCGAGTGCGAGTTGCGAGTGGGATTCAGCGGGCGGCGGCGCAGCGGCGCGCGTCGGCGGGGGCGGGGGCGGGGGTACGCCTCCGAGCTCCTTCAGGTGGTCGGGGTCGAGCGCGGCCGGCGGGAAGGCCGCCCAGTAGTGCGCGTAGGTGAGGCAGAAGAGGCCGCAGTCGCAGTGGTTGTTCTGTCGCGGCAGGTGGTTGGGCTTGCGCACTGGCAGCGAAGCCGCGGAGAAGTCAGGCCACGCGGCGTCCGGGTTGGCCTGCCGCCAGCGCCACGCGACGGTGCCCTCCTCGCCGGCCTGCGGGGCGCCCCCGGCGGCGCTCAGCGGCGGCACACGATGAGCGCTCAGCCTCTGGCATGAAGGAGGGAGGGCCGTGCCTTGACGCGCCACTCGTGCTGCAGGTAGCCTCGCAGCGCCGCGGCCACGGTCTTCTGCTGATGCCCGCCTGCGTGCTCGCCGCGCACACATGCCTCAGGCCCCCGCCTGCCGCCCATTGCAGGGCGCCAGCAAGCCAATGCCTTGCTCACAGGCCGTTGCAGCCGCGGCTGCCACACGCAGAGCGAGGCCATGCGGCATGCCCGCAGGCAGCGGACGCAGGAGGGTCCCTTGGGAGCGGACCTTCCATGCTGTCCAGGTGCAGCAGCAGCGCCTGCTTCTCGCCGGTGGCCGCCGCGGCCGGGAAGCAGACGAGCAGCAGGGACCAGTGCAGCGCGTCGTGGATGGGCACGAACAGGAAGTCCTTGGCAAAGATGTCCTTGCGCTGCGGGCGGAGAGGGGGGGGGGGGTGAGCCGCAGGCATGCGTGTGACTAGCCAGCGGGCAACACTCCATGTTTTGCAGAGATCAGCGTGGCCAGCTCGGCCAGCTCGGCCAGGCTGATGCCCATGACCTGCGCGCCTCGCCTTTGGCAGAGCAAGCAGACCTGTGACTCACCCCCGGTGTCATCCTGCTGCTGTGCGAGGGCAGGGAGAAAAGGCGGGAAGGGGGAACCTTGGTCCACTTGCGGACGCGCTCGTGGTTGGCCTCGTGCCTGGACGCTGCGCAGCTGCCGGCGTCGCCCGACTTCTCGGTCAGCTTTTTGTAGAAAAAGCTGGAGAAGAAGTGCAGCTTGGAGGTGGAACCCGCATCCTGCTCCTCCAGTTGCACCTGCAGCCGCCTGGGAGGGTCCCGCCGAAACCAGCGCGCGTCAGTTACGTGGCCTCTTTTGAATTTCGAATTCTGGCGGGAGGCCCAGCCTTGGCTGCTGTCACATACTCATTTTTTCGAGTCCCTCAAGGCAACCGAGCTCTGTGCATCTCCTCTAGAAGGCAGGCGTGCAACAGGCGGGCACCAGCTGCCGGCCAGACCACGAAACCATGCTGGCAAGCACCAAGACAGCCAGGAACGCCCCCTGCTCCCTCGCAAGCAGCAGGGAGGAGGGTGGGGGGCGCGCTTCATGCCAAAGTCGATGATGGAGTCGTTCAGGAACTCCTCCGGGTCCAGCCGGGCCAGGTCGCGCGCGTACAGCTGCACCGAGTCGGGCCCGCCGGTCGGCGGGTAGAGCGCCTTCAGGCCCTGGCAGGCGGGACAGCACGCCTCAGACCCCCTCCTGCAGGGATTGCAGGAGCCCAGGGAGGGCTTGGCCAGCAGGCTGCGGCGCGTGCGTGCATGCCAGCCACGAGGGCGGGCATGCGCCTGGCTGCAGCTGCAGCTGTAGCTGCCTCTCTGGCAGCCTGGCTGGCTGTGCGGCTTCGATGGCCGTGTGAGGGCCTTCCTGCGCCTGGGCTCCCCTGCAGGAACGCACGCCTCCCCACCGTCCAGTCCAGGGGAGGCATCCGGGAGCAGGGGGCGCGCCTCGAAGCGGGTGCCGGTCGAGCGCCAGGCGTTGGCTCGCGTGCTGCGCCGCGTCCCTGGGGCGTCGTTGCCGGCCTGCCCGCGCGGCTGCACGGCCTCGCACTCCTCGTCGCTGCTGATCTCGATCGGGTGGTCCTGCTGCGCACCGGCAGGGCCAGGCTCGGCTCAGCTCGCTGCTGGACCCGTCAGCTGTGAACGAGGAGTTTCGAATTCGAACGGAGGCAGCGTGCGCGCTGGTCGCAGCCCCACTCCCAGGCTCCAAACAGATCATCAATTTGGGCTGCTGCATGCTGCAGCAATCGATGCGTGCGGGGCTTTGCGCTGCCCGCCTGCTGGCGGCTGGCATGCCTGTGCCGGCCGAGGGCATGGTCGGGCCCGCTGCTGCTGCCGCGGCAGGGGGAGGGGGGCGCGCCTGGCTCGCCTTGGCTGCCTGCCGCGTGGGGCGGCCCGCGCCCCGCTGCCCGGCGGCCTGCGCGGGCGCGCCCCTGACGGGCGGCTCCGCCGGCGGCGGCTGCCTGGGCGGCTGCCGCCTGGGGGGCAGCGCCGCGGGGGCCTGCGAGACGATAGTGCCGTAAAAGTGGCCCGCAGACATGCCCGCCCGCGTCTTGCTCGTCTGCTCCAGCCAGGGCAGCGCCGGCTTTGGCGGCACAGAGTGCGCCGCCGGGGGCGCCTCCTGCGGTTGCAGCAGCCGGGAGTCGGACCAGCGCAGGCAGGCGAGCCGACCGGTAGACCTGCTGCAGCAGCTGCTGAGGCCCTCTGCTCTGGCAGGGGAGCACGCCTTGCGCTTGCCACCCAGCACGGACGGCTGCTGCTGCTGCTGCTGCCGGAGCGCTGCAGAGGCCAGGAGGGGCGCCGTCAGGCCGCGCAGCTGCGGGGGCAGCGGCTTAGTGCGGGAGGATTGGGGGGTCGGCCGCACCGACGGCACTGGCGCCCGGCGTGCCGCCGGAGCTGGCCGGGCTGCTGCTGCGGCTGCGCGTGATCGCCATGCCTGCAGCTGCCGTGCACCCGTTCACACTCTGGCTGCTTTACAGCAGGCGCTCTGCTGGAACGAAGGCAGCTGCGGCAGGCAGGCCCCACCGCCCTGGTGAAACGTGCCGTTGCGCCTGCCGAAGCCCGAGCCTGGGCCTTGGCTCCGCGGCCTGCCGTCAGAGCCCTGCAGGCCGCCCTCCTGCGCTCAGCATGGGAGGGCTGCTCTCGTTCTGCAGCTGCGGGAAGCGGAGCAGGCTGGTGCTCACCGGCACCTTGGCGAACGGGTTGATGTTTCCTGACGCAGGCGTCCGCGCCCCGCTGCCAGCCGACTGCGACTGCAAGCTCTGCAGCAACACAGGCGGTCAGCCGCCCGGCAAGCCATTTCCTCTTTCAGGTCGGTGGGAGGAGACGGGCGCGACCTGGTGCAAGAATGTATCGCCCTCGGCGCGCAGCTTGCGGTACCTCGGCAGCGCCGCCTCCCACTGGTCGGCCTTCGGGAGAAATTTGTTCTGCTTGTCGTACGAATTGGGCATCCTCCATCTCTTAATTTGATCCTCGATTTCCTCGACCGTCTTGCGGTCATGGTCCCACTTCTTGACTACCGCCTCGATGTCCTTCTCGACAGGCTCCGTCCCCAGCCCTTCCGCCAAGCCGTCGAGGAGATTCATCCTGAGCAATGAGCAGCAGCGGATGGCCTGATGCTGAGCTCCGAAAGGGCTACCCGCCCGGCAGCGTCGCTCCCATGCTGCAGGCAGATAGCTCTATTACAATGTGTGGGCGCTCTGAGCTCTGAGCTTTTCAGCTAGGCTTCAAGTGAGGCTGGCACTTGCCAAATGCGAAACCGCGACCGCTGGGCCATATCTCTCGACTGAACGGTTCGCCGACATCCTGCGGCTGGTCGGTGAAAGCCAGCCCGGGCGCTAGCGCTGCGAAATCACAGCCAGGACGCGACCATCGGCAAATCAAGTTCCCACCTGTGACGCTTTAGCCTTTTCCGGCCACTGCAAACTAGCATTATTGCAAACCAGCAGGCAATCACGACAAGTGTCCAAGCCGCGGAGGCCCGCCATGCCGAACGACAAGACGGCGGTGACCAAGGCGCAGGCTGAGGCGCACCGCCGCGTGCTGGCGCAGCTACTGCGGCACGATGACAACCGCAGGTGATCAACACCTCGCCCCTTTATGCTGGACTGTCGCTCTGGGCGCCAGGGAGCGGGAGTTGTATCGGGGATCGAGTGCCCGCCACAAGGCCTCGGCGGGCGCGGCGAGGCAGTTTCGCGTCTGTGTGGCTCTGTGAGTGAGCCTTGATCACGTGTGCGCGTGCGTCGATCGAACCGTCCCGGCAGCAGCCCGCAGGACGCCCTGTCCGCGTCAGGCATCGCCGCCGCGCCGGCTCGCTTTGCGCCCGCTGCCAGCCGCCAAGAATGCAGCAGACACGAGCAGATCGCATTTGCTCTTGCGAATTTGTCAAAGGGGGCGAAGCGGCCCAGACCAGCTGCTGGTGGGCCTCAGAATCCAAGCGTCTGATGCCCAGTGCCCGGCGCCTGCCAGGTGCGCGGACTGCCAGGCGCGCGGGCCGACGTGGGCGAGCGTGAACCTGGGTGTCTTCGTCTGCCTCAACTGCAGCGGCATCCACCGCTCGCTGGGCGTCGACCTCTCGAAAGTTCGCTCCACGACGCTGGACACATGGCTGCCCGAGCAGGTATCCTTCGTGCAGCGCATGGGGAACCGGCGCGCCAACCTCTTCTGGGAGGCGCGCCTGCCGGCGAGCTTCCGCCGCCCGGCCGAGGGCGACATGCTCGGCCTGCGCCACTTCATCAACGACAAGTACAGGCGCGCGCGCCTCCATCACTGGACCTTCCTGCCCAGCTGCTTGCTTACAGGCACTCTTGTTCGTGCCTGATGGGCACGAAGCAAACAGCCCTGGGACTTGCGCCCCATGGAAGGGCACACAGCGGCGTTGAGCCAGCCGGGATGCCCTGCGGGTGCAGGGACCAGCGGTATGCGGCGCGCACCTGGGACCGGCCGCCCACGATCGAGACCTACCTGGCCCACCCCTTCATGCAGCAGGTGGAGGGCGAGGCGGCGGAGGCGGGCCAGCCGGCGCAGGCCGAGGATCCCGGCCGGCTGGAGCCGCGGCGGGGAGCCACCCAGTCCAGGCGCGGGCGCCCTCATGGGTCTCATGCCAAGCGGTTGCTCGCGTGGCGCTGCCGTGATGCTTTCCTGCTTTCTCTTCCTCCTCCAGGCACCGCGCTTGCAACTGCAGCAGCCGCCAGGGCAGCACTGCAGCCCGCCCGGGCCGCAGCAGGCCCTGACAACGCGTGAAACCGCCTGCAGACGAGCGTTGGCAGACGCGGGCAGCATTCCTGCGGCGAGGGCGGCCGCCGCCTCGCCCCCCGCGGCCGCTCCAGCTCCCGCCGCGCAGCCGGCCGCCGAGCTCTTCGACCTGCTCTCCCTGCACGAGGTGGGCCGCGCGCCTCCTGTGCCAGGCTTCGCGTTAGTCGAACAGCCTGGCAGCCACAGGCGATCCGCTGCTTGGTGCGGGCTCGGAGGCAGTGCTGGGAGGCAGGCGGGCGGTCATTGGGGCGCTCCCATTGCGCCCGCTCGCCGTTCCAAGGAGGCCTGCTATGTGCCTCGCGCAGCCGGAGCCGGCCGGGAGCGCCGCCGCCAGCGTGCCCGACTTCTTCTCGGACCCGGGCAGCTCCCTCGCCACGCCGCAGGCGCCGAGCGCGCGCGGCCACGCAGCCACGCCCTCCCAGGCACCCCCTCCCCCACCCCCCCAAGCGGCAGCAGGGCGGCAGGCACGCGCACCGCACACTGCCCGCGCGTTTGTGTGCGAGTGCCACGCTCCGAAAACCGCGGAATCCGCCCGGCAATTATCCTAGGCCCATAACGGACATTGGACGGCTGTGCATCGACTAGACGGCAATCAAGCAGCCCGGATTGCGGCAGGCAGGCCTGGCTCCTGTACCTGTGGCGGTTGCTTTGAAGCAAAGTGCTCGCTGCAGCCCAACGCTGTCAGCGCGAGCAGCACCCCGCAGCATGCCCCTCTGCTCCAGCAAGAAAAGGTCGCTGGAGCTGCTGAGGCGAGGTGGCGGCGGGCGGCGCCTGCAGGACAGTCTGGCGCTGGAGGGCCTGGGGCCGGACGCCTCGGACGACTGGGCCGCCTTTGTGAGCGGCTCGGCGGCGCCGCCGCAGCCAGAGGAGCAGTGGGACGCCTTCCAGGGCTCGGGCGGCGCGGCAGCCGCAGCCGGCCCGGCTCAGGGGGGGGCGGACCCCTTCGCTCCGGCCGGTGGGCCCTCCCCCCTCTCTGCCGGGCGCGCGAGTGCGGATGTGCGCTGTGCAGAGGCTGCTGTGTGGAGGTCTGCCTGCGGGATGCATGCGGCGGGCAGCAGCCGGGTGACTGGATTGCGAAGGCGGCGGCTCGCGTGTCAGCAACGGCAGCGCAGCAGCTTCCCAGCGGCACCCCTGATTGAGCCGCCCGCCGCCGGCTGCAGAGCCGACCAGTGCTGCCGCCGCTCCAGCGCCTGCAGCCGCCACGCCGCCGGCGCCGCCCAAGTTCTCGTCCGCGCCGCCCTCGCCCGGGCCTCAGCAGCCGGGCCCGCAGTCAGGCCAGAAGGCGCGCTGCTCCTGCCTCCCGCTTGCAAGCAGCCCCCGCAGCCCGCGGCTCCCCTCCCCTCGCTGCTGCCCCCGCGCATCGCTGCCTGGATCACTTTCAAGCGTGCCTTGCTGCCTGCGTCCGCTCGCGCCCCTCCGCTGCGGCAGCCGCGCCTGACTCGCGCTGTGGGCTCGTCGGCCGCAGGCGGGCGGCGGTCTGCAGCCGCGGCACCGCGCCCAGAAGTCCGCCGAGGAGATCCTGCGCATGTTCGACCAGCCGCAGCCGCAGCAGGCGGCCGCCGCCGCCCCGGAGACGCGCTTCGGCGGCGGCGTGACGCTGCCGCCGATGCCTGGCTTCCCCGGCGGCCTGCAGCTGCCGCCGCCGCCCCCCGGCATGGAGAACTTCCAGCTGCCGGCCGGGCCCTGGGCGTCGTTTCCGCCGCTGCCGGTGCGGCCCCGCCTTGCACCGCAGTCATGCCTCTGGCACGCGTGCAGGAAGCACATGCCGGCCACATGCCGGCTGCATGCACGCCGGAAGCATGAGCAGCACTGCTGTGCCGGTGTCGCTGAGCAGAGGCGCCCCGGCCGGCTCTGCAGGGAGACATGGCGTTGCCGCCGCTGGACGCGGCCAGCCTGCCGCCGGGCTTCCCTGACCTCGCCGGCATGCAGGTGCGCCCAGCAGGCCTAGCAGTCTTGAATGCCATAACATGCTGTTCCCCTTCCAAAGGGATGGCAGGTCATGACGCATGCTAGCCCGCTTGTCTGCAGGGCGGCTGGGCGACGCTGCCGGGCGTCGCCGGCCAGGGCGCTGCGCCGGGCAGCGCGCACACCACCACACAGGGCATGCGATGAGCATGGCCCTCCATTGCTGCGAGCCCAGCCCAGCGCTCCCAGCCGCCGGGCCGCCTGGTTTTTGCGACTAGCGTGGCTCCCAAACAGCCCTGGGGGCAGCAGCGACAGGCTTGCTTGCTGCAGGCATGCATGCCGATCTGCTCCCAGCTTGTGTGCTGGGGCGGCGGCGGCCAGAGGCGGTGATATGAGGCCCGCCACCTACTGGAGCGAGTGAACTGCCCCTCCCATTTTCAACGTCTGACTTTTTTGTGCAGTTTGGCTGCCGGTGCCGCGATGACCTGCCCGTGCGGCCACCTGACTGGCCTTGTGTAACGATCAGTGCTCGGGCTGCTGCTGCGTTCGTCAACTTCACAGGCCAGAGCTCAGCCGGCCCAGGCATTCAGCATGTCTGCTGAATGAGCCTACACTGCAAAGAGGCAGCAAGCTGCGCCATTCATGCCACCGGTCTCAAGCTCAGCTCTCAGCCAATCCAGGCAAGGCAGCGTTCAGGCACTGACAGCGGCAGGCTGCTGCGCAGCCCACTTGCTGGTGCAGCTTGCCTCGTTATCACAACAGAAAGTGTGTGGCTGCCACTGTTCTGTTTCAGCTGCCGCGGTAGGTCGAGTAGCTGTAGGGGTTCCAGGTGAGCGGGATGTGGAAGTGCTGCCGCGTCTGCGCCTCGGTCACTCGGAACTGCACGTGCACCGTCGGATAGAAAGGCTCGGGCGGGAAGAAGTCGGGGTGCAGCCGCCGGCAGGCGCGCATGTAGGCCTCCGTGCCAAACGTGACCCTGCAGCGGCAGCCCAGTGCTTCAGGAGTTTACGGCATGGGTCTGACATGCTCCCCTCCGCACCACCAGCCTCGAGCCGCGTGCTGGCAGGCGGGCCAAGAGAAGCTCCCTCTGCTGCCCTGAGGCTGCCATCAGGCCACTCGACGCAGCTGCCTGCGTTTGATTCAGGAAGCTGCAATGCGTGGCTCAATGCGCCGGCTATCAGGTGGCTACTTCTGAGCAGCATGTGCTCAGGTGGCTGCCCAACCGTTCAGGCAGGGAAAATCGGCCGGCGGCAGAGCAGGGCAGGGCAGGGCAGGCAACAGAGCGGGCCCACATGCCAGGCGGGAGCAGCGCGCCTGTAGACACCCGGCTCGATGGTCGGGGACGGCGGCAGCAGGTCCGGCACGCGGCCGTCGGCGTTAGTAATCGCGGCGCCGACCGGCTCCCAGACGCCGCAGCTGCCCGGCGGCTGCCGCTCCAGGCTGACTGCGACGCCCTCGGCCGGGCAGCCGCGGGCGGTGTCGAGCACGTGGCTGGTGACGGGTGAGACCAGCGGCTTGCCGTCTGGCGGGTGCAGCAGCAGGCGCGGGCGTCAGTGCGCGAGCATGAAGCCTTCACTGCAGAGCGTTGTGCTGTGGGCGGCAAGGGGCATGCGGCTGTTTCCCGCAGGCGACCCTGTACTCGTTCCGTCCTGCTCTTCTGGCAGATAAGCGGCAGCCTGGCGCTTGCTGCGGCTGCCACAACCGCTGACTTGTGCTCTTGAGCTCAGCTGGGCAGGCCAGTGTCGGTGATTCTCGAGCGCCGAGTCGCAAGAGCCGGTCTCACCCAGGTGGGCACGCGTCTGACCTGCCCGCCGCTCCACAGTGGCCACAGCCGCGGCCCCAGGGGCGGCCGCCGGCGGGCTGAACAGCAGGCCCAGCAGCCGCAGCTCGGTGATCTTCTGCTGCTCCGCTGCCGCGAGGGAGAGCTCGCGGTAAGGGTCATTGCCATAGCTGCAGGGCGGCAGACGAGGCTCAGCTCTGAGCTGAAGCACTTCTGTGAGGCAGCCGTGCGCATGGCAGCCCCTGACCGCCCATGAGCTGCCGCTGGCGGTGCGCACCGCGCTTTGATGGCGGCCAGGATGGTGGCGGCCGGCTTGCCGGCGGCGCAGATGATGAAAATGTGGCCGAAGCGCGCCTCGTAGCGGAGGTTCCAGTCCGCGAGCTCCTGCAGGGGCGGGCTGAGGGGTTGGCAAGACCAGAACCTTGTTACCTCGAGAGGGGTAAACAACTGGGGGCGATGGGACAAAGGTTGAGCATCAGGCCGTTGAGCACCAGGCCCCTGATGCTGTAGGCGCCGAGACATTCCAGCGAGCATGAACGTGGAGCAGCATTGCACTCATACACAGCAGGGAGCGAAAACACGTGAGACAGTCACCTGCAAGACCGCGTCAGAGGCTCCGGCTGCTGCAGCGGCCTGCTCGCCGCGGCTCATGTCGGCAAAGCCGCCAAACTTTTTACGCAGCCCCTCCACGTCGCCGATGCGTGGGTGTGCTGCAAACGCCTCCAGCCAGCCGGGCACACCGACCTGCAGAAGTCGGGAAGCGACCTGCTTCAGAGCGCCAGGGGGCCAGCAGGTAGACAAGTTTCATAGCTCTGCACGATTGCCTTCAGACCGGAAAGCAATTCGTGTTTGCCGACGAATGCGAGCGCTACTCCAGCGGCTGCCTGCTCTTGGACATGCGAGCACTGTCCCACATGCACGGCCGTGTCTAGGTCGAGTGCAACACCGAGCGATGGACTCTGAGCGGGTCGAGATACTTCTGAAGCGCTAAAGAACGCGTGCCTGGCGCCACCAGAGGTCGCGAGCATGCTCGATGAGCTCCGGTGCTTCTCGGAAATCACGTGCGCTCAGCGCGTCCGCGAACTGGCCGCATGCGCAGCACTGGAAAGCCTGCTCTCTCGACACGCGCATCCTTGCTTTGCAGCTCTCAGGGAAGTGGAATCTCAGAATTGCTTCACAGTGACCTGCAGTGAGTCACAGATCCAGGTTACAACGCCTCGCGACAGCCGAGATGCAGCAGCAGCAACAGCAACCGCTATTCACGTCTGTTGCGGTGCGGGGCCGCCGGCCTGCTCGCTCAGTCGGAACTTCTCCAGCTGCTCGCGCTGCCGCTGCAGCTCCTGCTCCTGCCGCTCCTATGCCAAGGGGGGAGCAGTGCTGTCAGGAGGCCTGCCTGCGTGTACACCAGCAACTCCCAACGAAGCTCAATGTCTGTGCTGCGCTTGGCGGGAGGGGGTTACCTGCTTGCGCCGCTCCAGCTCGGGCGCGAACGTCTCCTGGTACTCCTGCCGGCAGCCGTCGATGGCCGCAAAGAGGGCGTCCATGCCCTCACCAGTGACTGCCGACACCCCGACCGCCTTCAGGCCCTCATAAAACTCGTCCAGCACCTGCCGACGTCCGCCACCATGCGCTCAGCGCCCGCCCCCTGCCGAGCGCAACAAACCCACGCGGCAGCGTCCTCGGCTGCGCTGCTGAGCTCCTCACGCCGTCTGGCAGCATTGCCTGCCCATTCTGGCCACATGACCTTCCCCAGAAGGGGGGCTCGACCAGCGCGAGCGACTTGGACAGCTCGGAGGCGTAGCTCGCGTCCGCACGCAGCGCCTCCAGAAAGGCTTCATAGTCTCGCATCCACTCGAGCGCAAACTCGTGCCGCGCGACGTCCACTTTGTTGAAGGCGAGCAGCAGCGGAAGCCGCATCTTGTACAGGATGCTGCAGGCCTGCACGCGGGGCATGCTCGCTTGTTTTCCATGAGCTCTGCGGGGCGTCGGCTGGCAGCAGGTGCATGGTGATGCAAGCATGCTGGGCACAGCTTGGCGTCAGCAAGCACCGGAGCATCGGCGGCGCTGCAGGCTGTGTGCAGCAAGCACTGGCTTCCGAGGACCACATGCAACGGCAGGCAGCTGAAGACGAATTTCACTGCATGCATCTCACAGCCTGCTCATGCAAGGGCAGGGCCATGCTGGCAAGCTTGCCCAAGAACCAGGGGAGGGGCTGGAAAGAAAGGCGCGCCTGCAGCATGTTGCTCATGAACGTCTGCGGCTGCAGGCAGCGGGGCGTGTCGACGACGAACAGCACGGCCGTGGGGAAGGTCGAGGCGAAGGCCTCGCTGATGATCTGCCCCGAGGCGGACCAGGTGAAGATCTCTATCTGGCCGGGCGTGTCTGCAAAGACGTACTGCAGCGGCGGCTGCCGCTCCTTCTCGCACAGCCCGATCACCTGCAGCAGCCACCACGGCAGGACTTTGCTTGGCAGGACGCAGGGCACACAGCGGCTGGCAGCCCGACCGGACTGGCTGTCTCGTGCGCAAGCGGAGCAAGCCAGCCACCTGGTCAAAGCGCGTGGCAAAGAGGTTGAGCGAGGTGAGGATGCCGCCGTTCGGCCCCAGGCCGTACTCCTTCATCACATTCTTGTAGTTAACCTGCGAAGCTGGCAGCGGCAAGTGAGCAGCACTGGTCAGCCGTTCCCTGGTAGGCTGCACTCAGACGAGGTGAAATGAGACGAGCACCGTGTCTCGGATGTCGATGTTGGCGCCGTATGGGACGTCCAGGACGGCCGGATCCAGGTTCAGGATGTAGCCCGGCCGCCGGTGCTGGTGCAGGTGCGCGTTGATGCGCTGCATCAGCGTCGTCTTGCCCGAGCCGGCCATGCCTGCATGTGCATCAGGCGCCATCTCGGCTTTCAGCGTCGGCCTGCAGAATGAAGCAGTGCTCAAAAGCCTCTGTCACTGTGTCATAGTAGAGATGGCAGCGAGCGACCCACCGATGACCAGCACGACGGTCGGCTTGTCGCCTCGCCCGCTGGAACTCGCCTCTTCGGACGCCGCTGGCGGCGATGCCGGCCGCTGAGCCTCCTGGGTACTCATACTTCACCGATCGCGGGTGAAAGTGTCGGCGGAGCCGTCTCCGGCGCAAGCCGAGGGGCCAGACTGCCCTACCGTGTGCAGGCAATCCAAAGCGCAGTTTGGCCTTATAACATCCCTTACAAGTGCCACGCGTTGCCATCATGGTCGTGCTTGCGCCCTCGCAGCCCGGGGCTTGCCGTTCGACGCTGTTGAGCAAGCGACATGCAGGACTTTCTCCAGCCGGCCCCCGCGCGCCGCCCGCGTGCAGGAGGACGGCGTGCAGGAGTGAGCCTGACGAAGGGGCCTCAGGCAGAACGCAGGAGGCGGAGCGGCCGGCCGCCACGCCAAGGCCAAATCCTCAGCAGCTCAGGGTGCGTTCTTCCCGCCTCTCCCCGCCTACTCAAGCTCCCCAACCCCTTGCACGATACCAGCAACGCCAAGCGATAGGCTGAACCCTCGTTCCTTGACCCATGCAGCTGCAAAAGGTGGAAAAGCTGGGTGAGGAAGCGTGGGCCGGCGTGGCGGCGGTCGACCGCGGAGAGGGCGAGGCTGACACCAGCCTGGGGTGCGCTCCTCGCTAGAGACGCATGCTCAGCAACCAGTTTCACCTTTTGCTGCTCTTGGCTGCTTGCGCAGCTGCCCCCTTGCCCTCCATGGGGTGATCGCGCAGCTGCCCCCTTGCCCTCCATGGGGTGATCACGTGTCGCTACGGAGTGTCTGCAGGAAAGCCGCCCTGCTGGTCAGTGGCGACCTGGCGGCGCTGCTCATCTTCACCGCCATCGGCCGCGCCAACCACGGCGAGTCGCTCGATGCGATCTCGCTGCTGCAGACCGCCGCGCCCTTCCTGATCGGTCCGCTCCCTTCCCTCTGAACGGCATCTTGCCTGGACATGTCTGCAGGCGCAATTGGCTGCACACGGCTGCTCCTGAGACCAGACGCAACACACGCTTCCCCACAGAAAGCATGGCAAGCGATGATGACAGCGCTGGCGCGGGCGCAGGTTGGTTCGGGGCAGCGGACCTGCAGAAGGCGTTCGGCCGCGAGGCGCAGGGCGGCGACGTCGGGGCGGCCGTCAAAAAGGCGGCCGCTGTGTGGGCGACGGGCATCCCGGTGAGCCGCCGCCTGCCGCAGCGCACACTGCCGATCGCCTCCCAACAATTCAAGCAAGCCCAGCTTGGATTGCAGCGTGGCAGGGGCGTGCTGCTGGGCGGCAGAAGGGCACAGGAGCAGCAAGGCCGCGCTGCCTTCCGTTCTGATGCTCTCGTTCCCCCTCACGGCTGGCTACACATGCTCGTCTGCAGGTGGGCATCCTGGTGCGGACGGCGCAGCGCGGCTACCTGCCTGACAAATCATTTGTCATCGTCTCCCTGGTGGTCACGTTCGTCTTTCTGGTCGGCTGGCGGGCGGCGCTGGCGGCTGCCACACCCCAGCAGGCACGCCTGCTGACTCACCCTCATGTCAGGCGTCTTGTGCCATCACACGGAGCCGGGAAGGGGCGCCGCAGAAGGGCCAGGGCTCACAGCAGCCCCTTGCACAGGCCCCTGCCCTGCAAATGCACGAGAGGCAGGAGCTGCTGCAGAATGCAGCTCGGCGGGCGGGAGTGGGGGTCGCATGCGCCTGCACTAAGGCACCGCTTGCCCGCCCCCGCAGGAGGCTGCGCCGGGCGCCAAGCGGCGGCGCGACCGGCAGGGCAACCCCTTTGAGTTCTTCCAGCTGCTCGCCTCGCTGACCAAGCGCTGGTAGGCGAGGAGGCGGCTGCTGCCGCTGTTTGCTGCTGCTGTTGCGCGCCTGCTGCAGCCAGAGTCGTGTCCTTCTCTATGCGCTCATGTTGAATTGCACATGCTCTGCTACGCACCTCCGCATTGTCTATCCAAGAGTTGCACCTTTGCAGCCGGCTGAAACTACCTGCGAGAGGTGTTTGTGATGCTAGATGCATTCAACAAACGGCAGCAGCGAGCACATGTCAACAGCAGCAATGCAGAAGCACGCTCATCAGCGCGCAAATACAGCATGGACTTGACACCAGAACAGAAGAAGGCAAGGCGGCAATCATCGAGAAGCAGCAGAGCGAGGTTCCAGTCAGGGCGGCAGGCACGGCCGCGGCAGCTTTTGCAGGAGCACGGTGATGGCCTGGTGCATCAGCTCGATCTCCTCCGTCAGCTCCTCCTGCGGAAGCGCAGGCACCAGCCATCACCCGCCGCCCTGCCTGCCTGCAGACTGCAGGCTTTGCGCAGAACAGAGCCGCCTGCTGCTCGATTGCGAAGCGGGGCAGCGTCCCGCTGGCATGCAAACAGAATGGCATGCAAACAGAATGGCATGCAGGGACCGCAGCATGGCAGCCCTGCAGGGGCGGGAAAGTGGAAAGAGCTGCCCCTGTCCGGCAAAGAGCTGCAGCGGCTGCCTGGCCTCTCGTCTTTGGCCGCACAGTCCGTGCTAGGATCCCCTTCCCCCCACCATCACAGCGGTACCACTCTGGCGCGCTGAGAAGAAGGTACAGCTAAGGAGATCGAGAGGCGGGAGACAAGTGAGGGCCTGGGGGCGTGCCATGAGGAACTGGAAGCTGAACCAGCGGACCTGCGGCGCAAATCGGCGGGCCGATCAGGCCCACCCGCGTGTGGTGCGGCACTCAAAAGCCAGGCTGTTGCAGCAGAGCGGCCCGGACTGGGGCCCCCACCTTGTCTACGTAGCCCTCGGCCGTCTCGGGGAACACGAGCAGGTCGCCCGACGCGACCCGCTGCAGCCGTACGGTCACCGCAGGCTCCTCTCCAGACGGGCCCTGCGGGCGCGGCCCCCGCCAGCTTCCCTTCAGCTCGCGCTTCCGTCTTTCCCCGTTCCAAGCAACGCCAGGTGCTTGCAGAGAGCAGCAGCCGCCTCTGAGTTCGGTTGCAGCGCCGGGCGGGTTGTGACTTTAGCGTCGCAGCCAGAGCTGGCTGTTAGGGTATAGAAACCCTAGCGGTGAACCCTGAGAGGGGTTCCTGACCGGCTCGACCGCGTAGGAGTGGACGGGGTCGCCGGCCGCAGGGGAGCCGACTGCGATGCTCAGCCCCTCCGGCAGATTCAGGAAAACCTCGCTGGGGCTGCCAGCGTGCGGCCCGTCGGAGGCGGACACCCTGGCGAGGCCCGGCGGACCCTCCTGCCTGCAGCCAGGGTTTGGCACAGCAGCAGCTCAGGACCCGACTGCGGGGGCGGCAGGCCAGCCGGCAGGCGAGTGCAGCGGCCTTGTGGCTACCATGACGTTTCTTCAAGCTGTGTGTTTTGGGATGGATGAAGGTTTCGGACATGAGAGTGTTCTTTTAGCTGACAGTTTTGGCAAGCTCAGGTCAGGCATGCAGGGGCAGCGGCCGGCTAGGCGGTGCTCGCATGCCCTTTTGTGGGCGGCAGCGCAGCAAGGAAAAAGGGGCCCACTTAGCCGGGGCTAGAGATGCCGCCGGCGGGCTGCGGCCTGCCCACTCGGCGGCCTTCCTGGGGCTCTGCCAGCCCTGCAGCAGCGGCGCCGTCAGCTCGTCCTCTGCGGCCAGCTGCGGCTCCTCTCCCAGCACGCTTGGGCTGGGGCCCGTCGGGTCCCTGCAGGGGGGCAGCGGATGTCTCAGGCACCGTCGGGGCGCAGCTGCGCGCCCTTTCAGCTGTGAACTGCTGCCGGGAAAGCGTGTGATGCACTCCAGCCGTCGAGCCACGCTCGATGCTACAGCTGCCTGCCGCTGCTTCCTTGCTAGTCAGGCGCTGGGGGCATGGCTACTCCGGCCCTGCACATCCGATGAGTCAGCGGATGAGTCAGCGCCGCGCCTGCGGGACTTGCTGCGGCCGAGCGCGTAGTCGCGGCCGGGCGGCAGCTGCCCGGAAGCCGCCCGTTCCGAGGCCGCCGGGGAGCCGACAAAGGCGTTGCGGCTCAGCGGCGGCGGCGAGTCGACCGAACGGCGGCCGTCCAGCGCGCTGCTGGCTGCCGCGGCGGCGGCCCGCGCCCTCAGGATGCGCTGCGGCTCGCTGGGCGCGGCAGGCGGCGGCGGCGGCTGCGGTTGCTCGTTCCTGCAGCGCAGGCAGCGGGAACGGGGTCAGACGATTGGGGTTGGAGCGTGCCGCGGGCGAACCCTGTTGCCTCTGCCCCTTTTCTTCCTCAACGAGCCTGCACGCCTGTGCTGCTGCAAGGCAAACTGCTGTCCGTCAGCTCGCTTCAGCTGTTCTGACAGCCTCATCTCCGCCGCCTGCAAGACCGTCTTTCCCAGAAAACTTCGAGCGCCAGACCCTATCCTCGCCACGCGCAGCGCGCGGCGGAGGGGGGGGGGGCAAATGCGGCCAGCTCATCCGCGGCCGGCGCCGGATGGCACGCCCACGCTTTGCACCGAGCATTTCTGCATCCAGTGGCAAGGATTGCCAGGGTGCAGGACTCCACAGAACCCGAGACTCTAAATCGAATCCTGTTGTGAAGGCAAGGACACCCTGCGACGCGCGGGCGGCGCACCCGCGGCCTGCATCGCGCCCCCGCTTCATGCGGCGCAGCACGCGGCGGCGCTGGTAGTCGCTGATGCGCAGCAGGCTCTCGCAGGCGGCCACCAGCGCGGCCAGGCTGCGCGCCGGCAGCGCCTCGCCGTTGGGGAACGCCTCCGCGAAGCCCTCGAAGCAGGCCTGCATCTGCCCCGCCAGCTCGGGCAGCAGCTGCGCCGGGTACTGCTGCCGCAGCATCTCCAGCATGTTCTGGACGGCGCGAAACCGGCAGCGCGTTAGGATTTATACTAGGGTTTCTGTAACGCCTCGCATGCGTGCAGGAGCGCCCGATGCGTTCGGTGGCGGCCCGTTGCAGCCCTGACCAGCGCGCCAGTAGCCCAATGACAGGAAGCAGCACCGCCAGTGCAGGCTCGATCATGCTCAGGCCGCTCGATCATGCTCAGGCCTGCAGCCAGCAGCCTGCTGGCGAGCTGTTTGGGAGGTGGCAAAGGCAGGATCGGGGCCGTGCCGCGTCAAAGCCCTGCTGGAAGGAGAGGTGGACGCCCCACAGCAGGCGCGCGGCGCGGCGGATGCAGGTCGCCAGCTCCTCTATGTCCGCCTCAGGCAGCACGCGCCGCCCGAGCTGCACCCACGGCAGGCCCGGCAGAAAGCACAGGCTGGCACCCACGTGGCCGATGTAGACCTCCGAGCGCGCCTGCCGCCGGCCGGAAGCCGCTCAGAAGCCGGCGGTCGGCTGGGGGTGCCTGCGCTGAGGGGCCCTTGTCGCCTGCTGACAGCCGCAAAGCCAAACTGCAAGCAGGAGCGCAGCTGACGGGGCCCGGCTGGCTTGCCTGGACACCACCATCAGCAGCCTGCCATGCCATGCCGGCCAGCACATGGGAGGGAGGGGTGAGTGGGGCGCTAGGCTCGGCGAGGCGGCAGCTAGCGCAGCTGTCACCGCTCCCACGCTCCCATGGAGGGAGGGGGGCAGCGGTTTGCGCGCCTGCGGCAGCAGCTCCTGCACCTTGCCCAGCAGGCTGAGGCTCTCCATGAGCGCGCGCTCGCACTCGCGCTCAAAGAGCGCCTCCCGCTCGGCCGCGTCCTTGAGCCAGACGCCCTCGTCCAGGTGCGTGCTCCAGCGGGGCAGGCACGCCTCCGCCAGCCTGGCAGCAGCAGCGCGGGCTCAGCCGCCCGTAAGCAGCCCCGCAATGGGGAACCCCCCAGCACCCGCCAGCTCTGCAGCAGGCAACAGCTGCCTGATGGACTCTCTCTTCGAGACTTTCGGGCAAAATGGTCACTGGTCTCTCAGCGCTTGCTGAGCGTGAAGTCTCGGCTCTTGAAGACTGCTGTCTTAGAGTATGAGACTGGACAAGCTGTGGACTCCGCGGCTCAAAGGTGAGAAAACTTACTATCAAGTCTGCACCAGGGCCTGATCTCCCCCGCAGGGACTTCAATCTTTCAAAACCCCCCAGGGAGGCAGCAGGAGGGAGGGGGGCATGCCAGCTCGCGCCCGGTTCCGGCAGCAGGGGCTTCCACTCCGGCCGAGACAGCGGGCCGTGCTGCCAGACGAGCGCGTTCAGCTGGGTCAGGTTCTGCAGCGCGGCGCGCAGGTTGGCCAGCGCGGCGGCGGTCGCCGACTTGGGGAAGATGAGGCAGGAGCTGATCTCGGAGAGCAGCACGCCGAATGTGATGCCGAGGATGCGGGTGAGCGCCAGGGCCAGCGAGCCTGCGGGGGGCGCGGCAGGCCAGCGGCTGAGAGGCACATCAAGCACCGGGCCCTGCTGCATGTCAGACATTCGTGGAGTGTGCGTGCCTTTCCTGGACGCCAGGTTGTCTGAGCCAAAGGTGACCTGCGCTCGGCGCTCGGCGCTCTGCCACTGGGTCGGCTGGCGGCAGGGAGGAGGGGTTGCGCTGGCAGGGAAAGCGCACCAGCATGAACGTGAGGGCGTACAGCTTGGTGCTGTTTTCCAGGCCGAAGCGCGCGCCGATTGTGACGCTGGTGAAGGCGACGACAGCAGCCGCCAGCGACAGCACAATCTGCATTGAGCAAGCAAGCTCATGGTCTGCATGCACTTGCACTCACCCTCCTGCCTCCTTTCTGGACTGGACAGGGTGGGAAGGCCGCACCCCGTCGGTGAAAGGCGTCCACACGAGTGTCCCGATGCTGAAGACTCTGCGACAGGGAGGCAGCCGTTTGCTCTGCTACCTTCAATTCAGGCGCTGAGGTGCGTGCCTGGCATGCAAGAGGACGCACCCAAAGCCGAGCATGCCGCCGACAACAGTCCCGACAATCCGCTCTGTCCCTGTCTGGGCGACTCGCCCAATGACCTGGGGGAAAGCATGCTGGGTCAGGCCACTGCATTCTGAAGCACCGGCCGCTTTAAAGCACAGAGGGGGGAATGTGTGGGCGTGTGGCTGGCACTGATGCGGCCACCAGCGAATGTCTGGGGGGAGGGTCCCAGCCTGCGACAGTGCTGTGCATGCAGCACCCGCAGAGACAAGCCAAAAACTGCTCACCGGAGCATTGACCACGATACAAGTGATAGCACTCCACTTCAAGCCATTGCTGAACTCCTTGGCGTGGCGCCTGCTGATGCCTGCATGGCAGGCAGAGATGTCACCCTGCAGAGGGGGAAAGAGTGAGGGCTGTCATCTCGGCTGCGCGAACTTGATGTAACATGGTCAGGAGCCCACTCTGGTCAGGCCTGCAGGGTGCAGAGGCGAGTTGGTTAGCGCCATGTGTCGGAAGCATGAGCGGAGCGGATACATGCGAAAGGATCTCACAGTATTACGCCGTAGCCGATGGCGCAGGCGAAGAGGACGGCAATGCTCAGCCGAATCGCACGTTGGTAGACTTCCGGCAGCTCGAATGTCGGCCAGCATGGTAAGAGAACCATGCTGAGAAGCGCAAGGAGCGGCGCTCATGAAATCCACAGGGATTGTGGCATACAGATCAGGCTGAGAACAAACAACACGCCCTGATCTGCACGGGAGCAAGCAAGTTGGTACAGGTTGGTTACAGGTGGGTGTCCAAAGACTCTGGCTCCTAGGCTAGTAGTGCACTCAGTCCCAGGGGCTCGCCCAAACTGCTGCCCTTGCATGCTTCACCGCGGCAAAGAATACAAAGCCATTTCAGCTTCTTCTCTATGCACCGTCTGCAAGCGCCTCTCCACGGGCGTACAAAACCGCGGGCGGCACTCCACACAGTGTACAATCATGCCGCCCAGGAGGCTCAGGTGATGAAGTCCTTGTCCCGCTCGTCGGCCAGCATCTCGCGCTTGAGCGACTCGAGGTGCAGGCGCGCGTACTCGGCCTTGACGCCGCTGGTCTCGAACACACGCTTGAACTGCTCCGCAATCTGCAGGCGACCCGGCCGGCGCTGCTGTTAGCCGTGCTGCTCGCTGCGTACGCTTACCACTGCAGCTCAGGAGGCTGCATGCGGGTAAGAGGCAAGTAGTGGAGCGAGAGGGGGATCCTGCCTTGTCGTCCACAATGTGCAGCGGCTTCCCGGTCGACATGGCCAGCACCTGCACCTTGGCGGCCTGCGGAGCCCGCCACCAGCCAGTCCGCCTCAGCATGGCCGCCACGAGGGGCTGCACTGGAGCTGACAGGAAAGGGAGCAGCCGCACCCGCTCGAGGTAGTACAGATCGTCAAAGCAGCGGGCAATCGTCTCGCCGCAGATGATGACACCTGCAGTGGCATGAAAAGCCTGATAATTTGGGCAGCCACAACAGAGGCGGCAGGCAGGAGGAGAAGAGACAGTACCATGGTTCTGGTGGATGAGGATGCGCTTCTCCTGCATGACTTCTGCGGGCAGGGAATCCGTCCAAGTCACGCTGCTGCGATGGCTGCGGAGCGGCAGCAGGCAGAGGCGGCCGGAGGAGGGAAGGAAGGAGCTCACTGGCAAGGTGGGTGCCTTCAGAGTCGTCAAGTACCAGGCCATTGTACTGGTCATACGCGACGTCCTGCGACAAGCAGGCAAATATTCTCACGTGCTGTTTCAGGCCTACAGACAGAGCTAGGCGAGGCAGCAGGGGCTGGGGACGCGCCTGGTAGAAGCGCAGGCTGTTCTGGTGGCACATGAGGATGCTGGGGTCCTCCAGCGCCGCCAGGGCGGTCGCCCATGTTTGGTGCGTGTGCATCACGGCCATGCCGCGCGGGTGCTTGGTGTGCAGTGCCTGCCGTAAATGCATTGGTGGCGGTCAGCGTCAACGGCACCCTCCCCGGCAACTCAAGCTGGGCTGATCGAGGAGAAACCGACCGCGTGAATGTAGAAGGCGGTAGCCTCGGGTTCCCCCTTCCCTCGCAGCACTTTCCCGGCCGCATCGACGAGTAGCAGAGACGAGGCCGTGACCTCAGACCAGCGCAGGCCGAAAGGGAAGACCAAGAAACGGTCCGAAGTGCCGGGAACGGCGGCCGTCAAGTGGTTGTTGATGCCTGCAGGCAGCGAGACCTTGAAGTCCAGCACCTTGAAGGCTTTCGGGACGAGGCTGCGAGCCAGGGCTCACCTTCGCACAGTCCCATGCGGTAGCACTGCCTGTACGCGGCCGCCAGGTCCACGCGCACGCGCCACTCCTCTGCAGACACAAGGAGATGGCTGCTAAGAGTGCTGAGAAAGCATGAATGGGCTGCTCGGCCTGGTGGGCAAGAGCGGACCATCACTGCAGTCCAGCGTCTTGATTCCGTACACGGCGGTGGACACGGGCACGCGACTACTAGTCCATTGACACGAAGGCGGAAATGGCTTTTCGCCGGAAGCTATCACGGTCCCGTTCGAGCCGGCGGCCTGCTCTTCAGAAGAAACCATAGCGCTGCTCTTTGTACATATGCGAAATTGCAGCGCGAAAGCGAAGTTGCGTCGGCGTGCGGGATCGAGCGGCGTTTTTTCCACCATTAAACATCTGACACCAAGGGACTGCCTTGAAGCACTATTCACCAGCCCCGCAGCACTCGTTAGAAGCTTTTGGTTGGGCTGCATCACCGCCTCGATCGCGCGACCCGCCACCTCCCGCTGACATGTGCGCCGCAATGGATGGACCGATGTGAAGATTTCCACACTCGCTGGTGAGGCTGGCAGTGGTGAGAGCAGAGCTGCCCCATGCGATGTCTGATAGCACATCAGCTCGGCCAATTTCTCTCTCTCACCTGACTCTCATGCTCTGCAGGTGGCGCGATGAGCGGCCCCAGCCAGCAGTGCCCACCCCTAGAGCACTTCAAGGGTGCTCGAAAGCGCATGAAGGCCTCCATGCAGCCTCTCACCAACCTGATGGCAGGCCAGCTGATTGACTTCAAGCGCGCGCACAACCAACAGCCGACCGAGGCCCAGGCACAGGCGATGGGCCAGCGCTTTGGCGCGCTGCTGGCCACAATGAAGAGCATGGTCCTGGAGCTGGAGGCCATGGTCGAGCAGACGACAGCAGAGGCTGGGCCGAGCCCACCACCGGACGTTCGGGAGCTGCTGGGCCGAATGCAGGCCGACACGCAGGAAATCCGGGTGCCGCCCAGCTGCTCCTTCGCCATGTGCGACACTTAGGGAACAGCTGCTGAGACTGAGCTCGTGGGCTGCAGGCACTCGTGAGCTGCATCGATTCTGATAACGATTCTGATAACTATTAAGAAGCCAGGCTGCTATGATTCGACCTGGCGAAGGCACGCGCGCCGAACCGGTCGGCATGCCACGATATGTAGCTGTCATGTTTCTTGTTCGCTACCCACCTTGATGACGCTTCTTTAAGGTTCGAGGTCAGCTTTGAAACAGCGCTAAGAAGCATAGATCTCGCCTCGGTTGCGGTGTAAAGATAGGTGAAGGAAATGTTGGTGGGTACCAGGTCTCTGGCCAAAACAAAGCAGGGTACGCTCCGGGCAGCGGAGCATGCAAACCAAAAGCAGCAGGAACAGCCGGCTCCTTGGGGGACAGGCGCGAGGACGGGCGCTGCATCGGGGGCCGAATTCTTCAAAAACGCTGGCCGAATTTGAAACGAACACTGGATTTGAATCGTGCCGTACTTCGGCCAGTGATGCGGCGCGCAGACAGAGTGGCCCACGATGCTAGCCGGGCTGGGCCGCGGACGGCTCGCCGCCGCAGCGGGCGACGACGCTGCCGCGTCGCAGTGCGACTTCGGAGGGCTGCCGCCAGAGTCGCAGCCGGACACCGGCGCCTCGCAGCCGCTGGCCGCGAGCCAGCGCTCGCCCGCCAGGTTCACGGGCTTTTCGCAGCCGCCTCGCTTTGCAGGCGGCGGGCAGTCTGCAGGCGGGCCGCTGGGCGCGCCCCACCAGACAGCGGCGGGCCCGTTGAGGCGGCCGGAGCTCCAGCTGCTGCAGCCGCGCCGGCGCCTCCTTGCGCCGCTGGGGCCTACGTGGGGCGCGGCAACCCAGCCGGGCCAGCAGCTGCAGCCCGACTGCGGCCAAGGAGGCGGTTTTCAGCAGGGCCCTTCGCCACTCGGACTCGCCTTGTTGGGCGGAGCCGCGGCCGGGCAGCCCGTCGTGAGCTGCACGCAGGCTTCGCAGCCCACGCAGCAGCAGATGCCGCTCCACGCAGCCCACCAGATGGCCTCTCAGCCCGACCCCGTCGCCAGCAGCTCTCAGCTGGAGGCGACCCAGCGAGGCCGCCCGCAGCAGCAGGCCGCCAGCCAGGCCACAGCGCAGCGGCCCCTCTTCTGCCTGTCCGCAGACGCGTGCGTTTCTCGCCCCTCTCCCGGCGCTGCAATAACGCCGAGGCACGCCTGCTTGCAGAGCGTCCAAAAAGCGGCCTGCTGCCTGCAGGCTGACGCAACCCGCGCCCTCGCAGCCCTCCCAGGCCAAGGCTGCGGCCGCCGCCAACGCTGCTGCGCTGTTGGAGCGGCTCGCACAGAAATCTGCTGTCGAGGCGGCCTCAGGCAAGCAGCCCATGCAGCATGAATCTGCCGACCATCTCGTACATGCAATTTCAAGTGTAAGAGTGCGCATGCTGCAGGCGCGACGCTGCAGAGGCTGGACGGCCTGGCGGAGCAATGCAGGGACATTGGGGCCGCAGTGGAGGCAGCGAAGGCGCAGCTGGCTGCCCAGGAGGCGGCGCTGCAGGCGCTGGACGGGACGTGCCGGAAGGTGCTGGGCATGCTGCAGGCGCTGCTCAGCCAGCAGGCGCCCTGTCAGGCGAGTCATTGGAGCCGCTGTGCTCGCGTGGGCTACGCTCGCAGCTCGTCTGACAGCATGTGTGGAAAGCCTGCAGAAGAGCCTGCCGGCAGGCAGCACGGGGCCGGCTGCGAGCGGCAGCGCAGGCAGCGAGCCCGGCGCCAACAAGGAGAACGAGCCGCCAGGGGAGCTGCAGCAGCTCGCAGCGGGGCAGGCGCCAGCCGGAGCGGGCGGGCAGCTTGGGAAGAGTATGCCAGGCTGCAGAGCCGGCCGTGTCGAGGCAGGCCCTAAAAAAGCCGGCCGCCCCAAGCGGGGCAAGGCTGGGAGGGCAGCGGGCACAGCGGCAGCGCCTCAGTCACCCAGCATCACCTTTCAGCAGCAGGCTGCAGTGGCTGGCGGCAGCGCTGCCGGCGCCAGCGATGCTCGAGCACCGGGCCCAGCAGCAGAGGCAGCGGGCAGCCCGGCAGTGAGGCTGGCTTGGGCGGGCAAGCGCAAGCGGGCGGCGGGCAGGGCGGGCGCCGCGCAGCCGGCAGCTGCGGCAGCCGCGGCGGCGGGCGGGCCTGCCAGCAGCGCAGGTGAGGCGGAGCCGCGGGCGAGCCGGAGGCAGCCGGTCACAGTCTCGGCGCTCAGGCGCTTTCTGCGCGCGGCCGATGCTGCACCTCGCAGCGGCGGCGAGGCCGCGGGGGCGGACGAGCAGGAGCTGACGCGGCAGATCGCGCGCCGCCTGGAGCGCCACCGAGCCAAGCGGCTCAAGCGCCAGTGAAGCCCGCTCTACCGCCGGCCTGCTTGCCTGACCGTTGAGCTCATATCATGCATGCAAGTCCCCGTTGCTTTTCTGCGTTGGGACCGCCTGTTGGTCCGTCGCCGGACATTCGCTTCCAGGGGAGCCCTCGCGTCCCGGTGAGGCGGTTACAGCGCCGCCGAGACGTCAATCGAGCGTCGTTGGCCCGCGAACGTACACTCAGTTGGTCACACAGCAGCATGGACAAACAGCCAAGAGGCTGACAGCATTCAGGCAGCAAGCCGCCCCTGCCTGCTGCTTGGCGGCGGTGCTGCCCCGCATGGCAATGGCCGGCAGCAGCGCAACAGACGGACTCACTCACACGACAGCGCGCTCACTTGAGCCCGAGCGGCTCTGGAGACACGAGGATGCCGTCCAGGTCCCCGTATATGTAGTCTCCCGGCCGGATGAGGACCCCGCCGATCACCACGGGAACGTCCCGCAGCCCCTTGTCCCGCTTGCTGCTCTTGATCGGGTGCGTGTTGAGCGCGCGCACAGCCAGCGGCATCTTGTTGATGTCCTCCGAGTCGCGGATGCAGCCGTTGATGATGATGCCCTATGATGCGACATCTGACTAGTCAGCGAGCGGCTGTGGGGCCCCGGGGTGGCTGCTCTGGTGGGCAGGCGAGCAGCAGGCGGAGCTTGGCAGCTGCGGCAGGCAGCAGGCATCAGCAACAAGGGTTTGGGCGGGGCAGTGCTCGCCTTCCAGCCGTTCTTATACCCCATCTCCGAAATGTTGTCGCCGAGCAGGGCGCAGCGCAGCGAGCTGCCGCCGTCGACGACCAGCACGCGGTCGGTGCCGTCCTCCTCCAGCGCCTGCAACTCAGGCGGGCTTACTCGTTTCGCAATGTGGCCTTTTTGGGTGGGCAGACGCTCAGAAAGCTGCTCACCTCCCGCACGAGCGGGTTGTTCTCGTAGCACTTGATCGTTGTGGCCCTGCCGCTGAAGCGCACCAAGCCGCCGTAGTTCCTGCGGCCGCACCACAGACGTTGAGTCCTGTCGACGGCGCAGCGCTGGTTTGAGGTCGAGAAGGCGAGAACTCTTCGCTGACCTGAAGATGTTCTCCACGACCTGCACCTTGCGGTCAGTGATCTGGTCGATCGGCTCCTTGATATGCACATCTGTCAGGTCTGCTGTCGCCGCGCGCGACGCGTCGGGCGGCGGATATGGGTTGCTGCCTGCAGTTGGCATGTGGCCGGCATGGTTAGCAACACGACCGCTAGCGGCAGGGCCACCAAGAGCATTGAATCAGGGAGCTAAGACACGATGTATGCTCTGCGATAGCCACACCAGCATTGCCGGTCGCTCTCCCGGCGTACGCGCGCCATTCATCGGCTGGGCAAGTGACCTAGCCCATGCGATCCGCGGCACGCGAGGGGCCTGAGCTCGTTCACCAGACTCACCACTGCTGTAGCAGGCCGCAGTCGATGGACCGGCGGCCTGGCTGCACGCCAGGCCGAGCAGCGAGCTGCCAGTCGCGGCGAACGCCATGCTTTCCGCCCTGCCCCGGCGCAGCGCCGGCGCGAGCCGCGAGGCCAGGCCGCCCAACATCCTTGCTTACTCTCCTTGATCGAAGGTCAGTCTGGGAGCGAATGACGGGGAGCTCAGCACTGTGACCCGAGCTCAACAGCCTTTCCAAACTTTCAGCGCAGACGGAACCAAGAACCAGAACGCTCTGGCTTACCCCTTACCAGATCTAGCTTTCTGTCGATCTGTTCGGCATCAGCTCGCTTTGAAACATCCTCACTGAGCGCTTTGCATGCCGTCGCCAAGCATCAGTTTTTGTGGCTGAACCACAGCCCTGCGCATTCGCTGCCCGCGACGCTGTTAGCCGAAGATATCTGCATACCCGTCGCAATCGCTCGGCTGCTCACGGAGCTCCAACTCGGCGCACCGCCAGCGGCGGCCCGGCCTGGGCGACAGGCGACATGGGCTTGCTGAGCCGGGCTGAGGCGGAGTACATCGTCGAGGGCGTGGAGGCTGGCGTGCGCAATGACGGACGCGCGCCTCTGCAGTTCCGGGAGGTGGTGCTGGAGACAGGGGTGCTGCAGCAGGCCAGCGGCTCGGCGCGGTGCAGGCTGGGCTCAACAGAGGTCCTGGTAGCTGTCAAGGCATGCCTCGCAAACCTATCCTCTAGCAGCGCAGCACACCTGCCCCAAGTCTCACTTGCTTGAGCCTGAAGTTAGACGGCAGGCGCCGCCTCCAGGTCGATGTCGGCGTGCCGTTCGAGGACACGCCAGAGCTGGGTGGCCTAGAGGTGACTGTGGACGTCTCGCCCTGCGCTGCAGCGGTGCGTTTCCACCACAAGAGCTGCTTCGCTCACTCCCCCTATTCTCTCTCCCATTCTCAAATTGACATGCCTGCGGCTGCCGCCAGGGCCCCGGCGCGGAAGCCGCGGCGCTGGAGGCAGGCAGGGCGCTGGCACGCAGCCTGCGCTGGGAGGAGGCTGGGGCAGGTCAGCAGGCGCCTGCCTCAGACGCTCCCTGTCACGCTGTGCGCAGCCGCTGCAGCTGCCGACAAGGGAAAGGAGAGAAAGGGTCATCCGATGACACCCTGCAGGCTGCGCCCTAGACCTGGAAGCGCTCAAGATCGTGCCCGGCAAGCGCTGCTGGGTGCTGACGATCAACGGCCTCGTGCTCAGCTCGGACGGCAGCCTGCTGGACGCGCTCAGCGTCGCCGCCAAGGTCGCCCCCGTTTCCCGCCAAAACTGCGACCCTCAATCTGGCGATTTCTCGCTGGCTGGCCGGTGCAAGACGGGCTGCAGCGCAGCAGCCTCAAAGCTGATATCGGGTCTGCGGTGCCTGCGCAGGCAGCTCTAGCAGATACGCGCATCCCGCACATAGAGGTCAGCATGGGCGAGGAGGGGGAGGAGCCGGAGCTGGATCTGGACGACGACCCGGGCAAGGCGGCCGCGCTGGACACGAGCCGCGTGCCCGTCTGCGTTTCGGTGGCGCAGGTGCGAGGCCTTCCTGCGAGCGTTACAGAACGGAAAAAAGGGGGATGGGGCCGCCACAGGCTGGACACACAGCAGCTGCCGTCTGTGCCTCTGGCCGCAGTCAGCAAAGCACCGTCCTTGCGGCGGGTTAATGCCACGCCAGACTGTATGTCTGCAGCCTCCAGCTTGCTTCCAGCTTGATGGCTTGAGAATGTGCTTGGCTCTCAGCATGCAGCATGGCTGAGAGCCATGGGGGTGTGCTGGCAGGCCGGGCGAGCGCTCGCAGTCGATCTGACTGGAGAGGAGGAGGCCGCCTGCGGCGACTCGGCGCTGCAGGTCGCTGTCAATGCACGCGGCGGCGTGGCGGGCGTCAGCAAGCGGGGCAGCGCGGCCGTCTCGCCGGACGCGCTGCTGGCACGCCCTGCACGCACCCTTCCCCGCCATGTCGAGCTCCCATGCTCAGGCCGGGAGTGTGGATTCTTGACAGAGCCTTGCCGCAGCTTTCGGGGCGAATCATCCCTTACAGCCCCGGCCCCCAGCTTCCATGTTTTACTTGCACCTCCTGGCCAGGTATCTGGTTGTACCGCATAGCCGTCCTGCTGCCGCTGCCGCTGCTTTGGGGCCCGCGCGAGCTTCGGGAGGCTGCAGACCAAGGCCAGCCTGAGCGTGTGCCTGCTGTGGGGTGCAGGCCATGGTGGAGGCGGCGCAGCGGGTGGGAGCGCAGGTGCACCGGCGCATAGACATCAGCCTGGCCAGCGCGGGCGGGCAGTGACGCGGCGCGAGGCCAAGCTGCCTGCGTCTGGCTTGCACCTCCGTCGCTGCATAGTTTCTCTTGGAACCATTGCCCACCTGCTGATGGACTGGGCCCTCACCGGGCGCAACAGCTCAGCAAGCAGCAGCTGCTTGAAATGTCAACCGTCGTGCACTGCCTGGCGTGCAGACTTGCCAACTGCAATGGGTGCTAGCGCTTGCTTACATGCTCGGCGGCATGAGCGCAGCAATGACAGACTGAGGTAGGCAGGTTGACGAGCAAGCAAGCATGTCACGGCCCTGGCAAGAGGGAAGCAGACACTCTCAGCTGCGGGCACTCGCTGCTCCCCGATGGCAAGGAAACGCCGCTCTCGATGGGAGGGAGGCGAGCAGGCTCAGGGCAGGTCGTGCAGCGCGTCCAGCAGCTGCTTGTAGCGCTCCTGCAGCTCGGCCTCGCGAGCCGCCTGCCGGCCGCGCCGCTCGCGGGCCGCCGCCAGCCGCGCCGGCAGCGTGCGCGCCTCCTGCTGTGCCAGGCGGCGGAAGCAGGCCAGCTGCGTGCGCGCATCCTGCCACAGCCGATGCGGCCTGTAAGCGAGCTGCCGGGTGGGCGAAAGCTGAATCTGAAAGGCAGGCTCGCGGGGCTGCTGGAGGGGGCCAGCCGAAGCGCGCCCAAGGATGCAGTTCAGACGAGACGCCCGCATGCGGCTGCCGTGCCTTCTGGGGAACAGGCGTGGTCTGTGCACACGCGGCTCTCCCCTTGGGGCTGCCACACTTGCTAGGCAACAGGTGGCGAGTCCCTGCCGGCCGTGAAGAGTGCTGACGCTTTCCGCTCATGACAGCAGGAGGTGCTGTGCTCTAGCGCGCCAGTAGCTCAGGCACTGGTGGACGGGGACAGGTGTGCGGGAGGGGCACCTGCAGCTGCGTCCACGCGTGCTGCACGCCGGCCTTCAGCGTGCGCTCGCGGGTGACGTAACCGTGAGTCACGATCTCCAGCTTCTTCTCCAGCTTGGCGGCGCGCTCCGCCTCCTTGGTCATCTCCCGCAGCACCGCCTCGTGCGCCGCCTGGCCGGGGGCAGCCGCAGCGGTGTCAGTAGGAGGGGCGGGCTTTTGAACCGCAGGCAGCGGCGCAGACGGGCGCGCGGCTAGCTGGCAGGGCAGCCTTGGCGGTGCTTTGCAGGCATGCTTGGCGCCGCCCGCAAGCTGCGTCGTGCCGCATGCAGGCTGCCGTGCGGCTTAGGCAGTCGAGCTCCAAACAATTCGATACTTTCCATTCGGGAAGACAAAGGAAGCATGTGCCGGCTCAGAGGCAAGCAGAGGTGCTCCTGCTGCACTGTGAAACGCACAAGAGGCGGCTGCTGGAAAAGGGGGCAGCCCGCCCACCTGCAGCGACTGGACCTTGTCCGAATTTGTAGCAGACGCCACCCGGCCGTACCGCTTCTGGCTCGGCAGCCACAGCCACTCGGCCGCCGCCGACTCGAGCGCCTCGGCGAATTCGGCATCGCTGGCGCCGTCGCCGCCGGCCGCAGCCTGCACCGCCTCCGTCTCTGCCCGCAGCAGCCCGGTTGCCGCCTCGAGAGCCTCCGGCTGCGGCCGCGGGGAGGGAAGTCGCCTCAATCGCAAGGCGTGTGCCGCGGCAGCAGGGCCTGACTGTGACCGCGGCTGCTGCCTGGCTGAGCCGGCAGGCAGCAGAGGCGGGGCAACCCCTGGATCAGATCGACTGGATGCGGGCCAGAGCGGGCGCTGGCGGTGCTGCTGACAGCAGCAGCCGCTCCAGAGCCAGCAGTCGCCAGACTCTCGCCCCTGCCTGCCTCTGAAAGGAGGCTCTCTTTTGCGGGCTCTCACTGAGCGGGAAAGGCAGGGCACTCATTAGCCCTGAAGCGAGGCAGAAAGGGTGCCGGCAGCGCTGCAGACAGCAGCAGCCGCTCCAGAACCAGCGATCGCCAGGCTGTCACCCCCCCATCTCCCTCCTCGAAAGAAAGCTCCGGCAGGCCTCCTCACCGGGAAGTCCTCCCAGGCGCCCAGCGGCCCGGCCGGCTGCGCCGCCTCCGGCTCACCGCGCTTGCGCTTGCCCTTCTTGCCGGGCTGGCGGGCCGGGTAAAGCGCGGCCTCCTGCCGCAGCAGCGCCAGCAGCTCGGCCTGCACGAGCGCCTCGGCCTGCTCGCCCGGCCGGCCGGCGAAATCGGCCGGGTTGGGAGCCTCCGGCAGCGCCGCCAGGTTGTCGGGCCGCGGCAGGCCTCGCTGCAGCACCTGCAAGGAGGGAGGGCCGCGGCCTGAGGCCCCTGGCAGCAGCAGCACGCTGGCACGCAGCCAAGCAAGCTGCAGGCTGCCCCTAGTCGCCTGGGGGGCGCTGCCGGGCGCTGAGCAGGCTGCCTGCTGCTTCACACGAGTGCGCCACTCCAGCCTCTCCCGGTGCAGCCAGACAGCCGTGGCAGCGCTTCCTGGGGGCGCGGCCGCTGCACAGCTGTCCCTGCGGCGCGGGGGCGCAAGCAGCGGGGCACCTGCGAGCGCTTCTTCAGCTCGGCGGCCTCCCGCTCGGCGGCCGCCCGCTTGCGGCGCGCGGCCGCGTCGGCGGCGTCCTCCTCGGGAGCCTCCTCGGCCACCTCCTCCACCGGCAGCTCCGGCACCGAGATCTCGTACTCGTTCTCGGGCGCCGGCAGCCCCGCCAGGCTGGCGCGCAGCCCGGCCATGCGGCCGCGGCCGCCGTCCTCCTGCTCGCAGACGCAGGCTCGGCGTCAGACGTGCCACGTGCAAAGGAGGGCGAGAGGTGCTTTGTGCCATGTTGCTTTGTTTTGTTTCGCTATGTCCCGCTTTGTTTTGTTCTGTTTTGCTTTGTTGCGCCTTGCTTCGTTCTGGTCTTTTTTTGACTTGCCAAAGAAGAGAGCTGCTGCAGCGCTGGCGGATGTGTGCAGGGGTCCTGAACCGGCTGGGAGGGAGGCCGGCTGACGGGGCTCTGGCGGCCGGCGGCTCGGCTTGAGTACGCGGCTGGCCCGACCGTGACAGCAACGGTGATGCGTGCCTGCGGCTCATTGAGGCCGAGTGCGTCGCGGGCCGGCGTGCGGGCGGGGGTGGCGCCCGGCCCCCCCCGGCGGCCGCCCACCAGCGGCGTGCCTGCCAGCGAGGGGGTCATGCCAGCCTTGCCTGCGAGCGAGCGAGCAGCAGCTTGGGCGTCAGCGATCCCCAAATGGCCAAGCAGGCATGCCAAGGGCGGGGCAGCTCACATGCAGGGCGGCGCAGGCGGAGCAGCGCCACTACATGCACATCCAGCCGCAGCACATGCCAGCTGGACAGCTTGCCGTATGCAGCAGCAGCGGCCGGCATGCCCGCCCTCTGCCTTCCCCCATGCAGCAGCCTTCCAGAAGGGCAGGCCTGCGGAATCCGCATGAGAGGGGGAACGCACCGGAGCCGCCGCGCGGCGTCATTCCGGCCAGCGGGTGGGGCGTCGATGCGACGGGGGCGCGGGGCGTGACGCCGCCAAAGTCGCTCGAGTTGAGCTCCGGGTTCTCGCCGCCGGCCAGCGGCGTCTGCCCGGCCTGCAGGCGCGCGAGGTCCTGCGCAGCCGCCGCCACGCGGTCCATCCCGTTGGCGCCCACCACGCGCGGCGTGCGCATCGGCGTCGCAAAGCTGCGACCGCGGGGAGCGACGCATCAAGGCGCGGCCCGACTATGGGACGGGCAGGGCATTGCTGGGAGGGGCGGCAGAGTGAGGTGTGAGGGTGCCAGCAGCGCGGCGGCTTGGTGCTGTGAGCTGCCCTGCTGCGGGGGAGATGCTGCTGCAGCGGTGCTGCCTGCCTGATGCCGGACCGCTGCTGGCAGCGGGTCAGTAGGAATGGTCCCTACTGCGTACATACAGCTATTGTGAACTATGAGGCCCGGCGTGTTCGGCCGGGCCTCATAGTTCGAATTCTGTTTCGCCGCTCCACCTGATACTTCCCCCCGATCCTCCGTATTCGAGCATGCCCTACAATCTCCCGTTCTCATAATGTACTTCTGCTTTTCCTAGCGGCTGCATCGGTGTATACACGGTGTATGTACGTGGTATCCGTGGCCCGAACGCAGCACTGATCCCATCCCTACAGGTCGGCACTGATGGGGCCGGCTGGCGCACCGCGCGGGCGTCGCGTAGTCGCCCAGCAGCCGCCGAGTCGTCTCCCCGCCGGCGCCCTCGGCGGCCGCCGCGTCGGGGCCGTCGCCGCCGCCGCGAGCGATCGCCTCCAGCTCGGCCTCGCTGACCTGCAGGTGGCCGGCCGCGCTGAAGCTTCGGAAGCAGGCGCTTGAAACGCGACGTGCAGGCAGAAAGAGTGGAGTTGCAGATCGGACGCGGGTGTCAAGCTGGGGCCTGTGCGAGGGGACCACACTGACTCGCACGCTCAGCGGGCGCCGTCACTGCCAGGCCGCAGCAGGGCGCCCAAAGCAGCCCTGCCCTGGCCCAGAAAGGCTCTTCTCAGACTGCACATCCACTGAATCTTCTCCTCCGTGAACCCGAGCTCATCCACCGCCAAAGTCCCTCTCCAGCAGCGGTCTGCTGCACAACAGGCGGCTCAGCTGCAAGTAAGGAGGCGCGCGCCTGCGGCGCCGGCAGCATCATCTTGCCCCGCCGCCGTGCGGCGCTCGCGTCGTTCAGCGCCAGCGCGGCCGCCACGGCCGCCGGCTGGTCGCTTGCGGCACGCTTGGCGTCGCGCGCCGCGTCCGCCTTCATCAGATTCTTCTCGATGTCCTGCAGCCACGCGCCAAGGGGAGGGGTCGGCTGCGAGCAGGACTGGGCCAGCATGCAGTATCGCCACGCAGGGCAGCGGCACTGCTGGCAAGGGGCCAGCGCCTCGGCTGCCTCCTTCTGCTGCCGCACTGCAGAAGGGCTGCTGCAGGCTCTGCCAGCCGGGCAGCGCTCCTGGGGCAGCCCTGCCGCTGCGGAGCTGCTCGGCAGCAGTCGAGTGCGGGGGGAGGACAGGCGCCACGTCAGCAGAGCAGCAGCCTGCCAGGCTGGGCCGACGGCCCCACCGCCCAAGCGTGCCGCCTTGCAGCGCGGGATAGGGGGAAACAGGCGGAAATGTGGGCAAGGCGGGGGGACCACCTTGCGGCGGCGGCCCTCCATCTCCTCCAGCGTGACCGGCCTGAACTCGCGCCCCACCTCCCGCGTCATCACCTGCTCCTCGCCCGTGTCGAAAAAGCCGGCCGCCGGCTTCTTCTCGAACGCGACCTCCGCGTTGTAGTCGATGCCCCGCCCCTTCTTCTTGTACTCGCGCGCGTCGATGCCGGCCGCCGCGAGCTCCCGCTTCTTCTGCAGCGAGGCCAGGCGGCGCGCCTCCTCCAGCTGCTTCTCGCGCGCCTTGCGCTTGGCCTTCTTGCCCCTGCGGCGCGGCGAGGAAGGCACACGGTCAGCGCCTGCTGCGGCGCCAGCGGAAGACGACAGGGAATGCGAAGCACACATGGCATTGACAGGCCCGTCCCTCTCCCGTCTGCGAAGCCAGCTGGCGGGCCCCAGCAGGCAGACGAGCATGCAGGCTGCATGTGACACTCGCTGTGGTGCCAGAGAGAGGCATGGCAGGGGGTCAGAGAGAGGCACATGCCTGGTGTTTGCCAGCCTGGCTCGCGCCTCGGACAGCATCTCCACCTCGTCCTCATCCATGTCCACCGGATCCGGCCGCGCCGGCTTGGACTCCGGGTTCGGGTCGATCTCGCCCGGCCGCAGCCGGCGCGGGTCGTCCGCGGGGTCGTACGACTCGTCCTTGGCAGCCGCCGCGTCGCTGCACGGGCGCGCAGTGTGCCGGCATCAGTCGCCAGTCCGGCACTGGTTTTGCCGAGCAGGTTCTGGTCTCGGGCTCCGGCATGCTCAGGGCTGCTGGGCCAGACAGTCCGCTGCGGTTCGAGGCGCAAGCAAAGGTGGGAATCGTTTGAGGGCTCTTGTTGAAGGCAACTGGCGAATGGCGGACTGAGCAGCAGCATGCGCCGGATACAGGGCTAGCTAGCAGACGCAGAAAGCAAAGGTGCCGCTTTGGTGAATGCGCAGGCTGGCAGAGATGCTGTCTGCAGTAGACTCCTTGGACAGGAGGCGAGCACGGCTTGCTGCCAGACAAAGAGTGCAGGGGGAGAGGAGAGGTGGGCGCACAGCAGCTTCTCGTAGCGGTCGAGGCACTGCGCGGGCGTGCGGCCGACGATGGGTGCAATCGTGCGCCACTGCGTGGGCATCAGCTTGGCCAGGTGCAGCAGCTTCTCGTCCTCCTCGCGCGTCCACTCCGTCTTCTTGATGCTCGGGTCCAGCCACTCGTACCAGCGCGCCTTGCACTGCTTGGCGCTCTTGCGCACGAGCAGCGAGGAGATGCGCGCCCATTGATTGAGGCCGTACTTCATGACGGCCGCCTTGAGGATCTCGTCCTGCAGAGCACCGGCGGGCTCGGAGGGCGCTCATGCAAGATGCTCAGGCTGAAACTGCAGCCGCTGTTGCGGGCTGGCCAGCGCGGCCGGCAGGGCCAGAGCATATGAAAGAGCATCCTTCGCGTCGAAGGCAGGAGAAGGTGCGGAAGCGGGGACGATAGGCTGGTCAGGCAGGCTGCCAGGTGAGGAGGGGCGATGCTTGGCGATCTGGCGCACCTCCGTGTTCTTCCATACTCCTCCCTTGATCAGAATCCTCATCTTGGCGTGCTCTCAGCCGATTTCTTGCCACCGGCCGCTTGGATGGGTGCTCCGGCTCTGGCCGGCCCCCTGCCTGCATGGTAGCGCGCACCGCCCTCAGTCACTCTTCTCAGTGGCTACAGCGACTACTCGACCGATATATTCCGCGGGCGAGTTGCGGCAGCTTGCAGCAGGGCGTGTTCTGCGGGCTGAAATCGTGGAGCCGGACCTGCGCAATGAGCTGCCGACAGCGACGCGGGGCCGATCGTTACTGGGATGTTGGTGGGCGAGGCGAGCAGGATTCTGCCCGAAGCGCTGTGCGCTGTGCTGCCCCTCGTGCCTTGTGTGACTTCCACCCTGGCCGTCGCAGCTGTGCTCAATGCCCAACCCCATCAACTCTTTCACACCCAGCCATGCCCAATGTCTGACCTATGGTGTGCCTTGCAAAGTCTACTCATCAGCACTGCCTCACGGTGAGCAAGCCAGGTAATTGGTGGCGGCTGTGGTTGACGACGTGCCGACTGCTGGCGGGCGAGCTGCTGGAAGCTTTTCACCCTCCTTTGAGCTAGAATACCTATTACTCATTTATCAGGTGCCACACAACTCTGACACCAGCAAGCTCAAGCTGTGCTCAGTCCTCAAACGAGTTCCAGCTGCGGTTTGCCGCCGCCACTCAGCAGCGGGCCGCCACCCCTAGAAGGCCAGCTCGGCCGCCTGGCTGCCCTTCTGCCGCTTGGCCAGGAATGCGTCGATGGCTGCGTATATCTCAAGCACCACGCTCTGGTCGCCGTGCCGCTCGTGCGGGTGCAGCTGGAAGCGGCGGACGTTCCAGGCCTTGACCGCGTCCGGCACCGCCTCGTTCTTTATGCCCACGTGGATGCCCAGCACGTGGTGGAAGGTGGCCGCCATCTCGCCCTTGGCCGCGCCCTGCACACAGCTCCTGCCGGGCGTCAGCAGCAGCAGCAGCAGCAGCAGCAGCAGCAGCAGCGCGACCCCTCTCTCCCTGAACAGTGGCCGCGCTGCACGAATCTGGCCACACAGCTGTCTCTCGCAGCCTCTCTGAGCAGCGGACCCGGACGGTGGCTGCAGCAAGGGCCCCCCAATGGCAGAAGTGGCTCGTGACTCAGGCAGCACTGCAGCCCCTCCCTGCCTCCCTGAGCAGATGGGCTCTCCCTGCCCCCCAGCTGCGCTGGGAGGCCGGGCTGCAAGGTCCCAGAGCCGCGGCGGGCAGCATTGCCACCTCCCTGGGCAGCCGACTAGGAGTGCCCATGAGTACAGTGGGGGCCGGGCCTGGAAGGGCCAGTCCTTGAACTGCCAGGCCGCGCCCGTGACAAACACCGCGACGACGCGCCGCCAGTCGTGGCTCTTGGCGGGCGGCGCCTTGTCGGTGACCTCGTACGGCACCGGCTGCGGCCGTCCGAAGCGGCGCATGACCGTCTGCGCCGACTCCTTCTTGGCGCCCTCCCGCCGCGCGACCTCCGGCGGCACAAACACGCCCTTCTCCAGGAACGCCTGCGGCCAGAGGGGGCCGGCATCGCTCAGCCGCCCCTCCAATCACTCGTCCTCGCATGCCTCTACTTGATCAATGTTCGTTCCCATACGTTCGTTCTTTCGTTTGTCTGTAATTTGACTCACAGTCTGCTAGTCAGTCGCTCACAGTGCGTGCACATGCTCGAAAGAAGAAAAGACTTTGGCACTGCAACCGCGCATGCACCGTCTGCCGTCCAGCCCAGCGGCGGCTCTCTGCCCACAGCACTGCGCGGCCGCGGCTTGGCACAGACTGCAGACGCACCCGGATGTTGAGCATGTTGAGTTTGGCGGAGGGTGCCGCGGGCACGATGATGATCGGCCGCCGGGCGCCGCTGCCGCCGCCGCCGGGCTTCTGCTGCGGCTTGCTGCCGGGCGGCCGGCTCGGCGGCCTGCGAGGGCGCGCCAGCGCTTCAGCGCCGAGAGCAGTGAGCTGCATAAGCAGGGTGCTGGGAGTGCATGTGACTGGCGACTGCGACCAACACTCTCAGACAGGAAGCATGGCAGCTCTCCAGTCTCCAAACGGCCCTCACCCTCCCCCCACTCGTACGGAAATGCGCGCCTGGCGTGCCGCGATCCACTGGACGGCCGAGGAGGCGGCGGCGGGGCGCCCGTCGGCGGCGGCGGCGGCGG
>BHFV01000208.1:0-38575 GCA_003568905.1 Trebouxiophyceae sp. KSI-1
GGGGACGCACCGGCCACCGCGGCCGCCGCCACCGCCGCCACCGTAGCCGTAGTCCTGGCGCGGCGCACCCTGGCAGGCCAGGCTTGCCAGGTTCAGGTGGAGCCCAGGGTGGCGGGCATCTGTGAGGCGAGCGACAGCGGAGCGAGACCCACCTGGGGCGGCGCGCCCCCGGGGCCGGTCACGTCGATGGCCTTGGTGCGGCCGTCATCGCCGGTCTGCAGCCAGACCGGGATGGGGTCAGCTAGCAGTCCTCGCACGGTTCAGCCAGGAGACCCAGGCGTGATCCAGCCGGGAGACCCGGGGCGAACAACAGCAGAATCGAGGCGCACCTCGACCGTGAACTCGACCTGCTCGCCCTCGGCCAGGCTGCGGAAGCCCTCGGTCTTGATGCTGGTCTGCAGCCGCCAGGAAAGTCGATGCCTTTAGGCCGACGGATCGGCGGGGGCCGGATCCGGCATCTGACGCACGCGACGCAGCCGACCCGGTGCGGGAGACCGCTCCCGGGCGGCCGCAGCGGGGCAGGGCGTGACAGTCGCGCTGATCCCAGCTCCGAAAGATATTCCCTCGTGCCGGAAACGGGCACGCAGCTGGGGCAGAGTGGCGCCCGCCGAGCTTGGCGCGGTCCCGACATGCGATCGACACTCCCGGAGCGCGGGGAGAGGGCGCGCGCTCACCTGGTGGACAAAGAGGTCCTCGCCGCCGCCCTGCAGCGCGCGAATCGGGACTCAGCAGGGGTTCCGAGGAGGGGCGCCGCAGTGACGGCGACAGAGTGACACGCGGGAGTCAGCCGGCAGGAGGGGCGGGGCCGCACGTCGGGCGAGATGAATCCGAAACCTGCACGCGCCGAGTCGAAATCAGACCGGCGGCGCGCCCGGGAGGGGGCAGGGGTGGGGTGCGGACAGGAGCGATCATATGGACGGACCCTTGGTGGAGTTGAACCACTGCACGCAGCAGGCAGGGGGCGTCAGCCTCCATCCGATCTCGGCAGGGCAGGGCGGCGTGCGGTGGCGCCGATCGGGCCAGCGGCTGCTGACAGACTGACGGATAGCAAGCAAACCACAGCGACGGGGCGTGCGGATGGCCCCCGACAGCGCAGCGTGTGAACGAGCTGGGCCCCCATGAAAAAATTGATCCCACCCTTCCAGGCCGGCGGCCGCACCTTGACGGTCCCGGTCTGCTTCCCCTCGGCCATGGTGTTGCTGGGTGAGGCGGGCGGGTGAGGTCGGTGAAACGGTGAGGTATGGCAATGTTGGGAGGAGGCAGGCTAGGGCAAGGCGGGCAGCCCAACGACCCCCTGTGCCCCTGCCAAAACGCGCCCCATCTCACAACACCTCACACCACCCCCCCGGGATATGCTGAAGCAGCTCGCCGCAATGCTGGCTAACCAGGTCCCGCGCGTGCGCGTCGGTGTCGCCGCCCGCATCGGAACCGCGCCGCCGAGCGCGGCGCGCCCGCTGGTTGCGCGGCGGCAGGTGGCCACCAGCGCGGCCGCCGCGGCCGGCGAGGGCCGCCAGACGGGTGCGCCGCCGTCCGCAAGGCCCCCGAGGAAATATCTGGCCTCGTGTCGGAGCCGTCTCGACACCCCTTGATCGCCGCCCCTGCTGCGTGCTTGCCAGCGCCGGTGGGTGGGAGCACCCTGCGGCAGCGTCCTCGCGCCTGCCGAGCCGCCGATCCGGCCGCACCGGGCGACACCCTGTGCCGCCGGGCGCGCTCATCCCCACCATCGTGGCCGCCGCCGCAGGCACCGTCAAGTGGTTCAACGCCACCAAGGGGTACGGCTTCATCGCGCCCAGCGACGGCTCCGCCGACGTGTTCGTCCACCAGGTCAGCACCTGACTGGCCCCCAGCCCTCCCCTGAACGGTGAGCTCCGAGGCATTGCAGCTAAGCAGGCGGCCGCCTGGCGCAGACGTCCATCGTCTCGGAGGGCTACCGCAGCCTGGCGGAGGGCGAGAACGTGGAGTTCCAGCTCAACAGGGACGAGACGGGCCGCGCGGCTGCCACCGACGTGACCGGCCCGAACGGCGCCCAGACTGTGGTCCGCTGCCCCCCTCGCCTCCCCTTGCAGAGGCAGCAAGTCACGCAGCAGGTGCAGTGTGCGCGTCAGCCGAGCGGCCTCTGGCTTCAGAGCTTACCCGACCCTGGCTGCTGCGGCACTGCAGGGATCCACGCGCCCCCGCCAGCAGCAGGGCGGCGACCGCCAGGGCGGCTACCGCCAGAGGCGGGAGTACGACGGCTACTGAACAGCCTCCCACGGGTGGCAGCAGCGATTACTCACCTGCTCCGCCTGAGGGCCCCCAACAAACACGTCCAGCCTGCCCTCACCTCTTTCGCCGCGTAAACAGCTGCCCAGCATAACCGGCCTGCGGCGGCGGCGGCGCTCTCCTGTGTCCGGAGCGGCCGCCCCCCGCAACCGCCACCTGTGTCTGCCGTGCCCCCGGTACCTGCGAGCCCACTCTCGCCAGGCAAGGACCGCCGTGTAACGCCGCTGCTCCCGTCCCGCCGGCTTCCATGTCACTTCACAGAGCACTGCACTGGCGCATCTGCGTTGCATGGAGGAGCGCTGCATTGCTGCTCGGTGGAGGCGACCGGTGCGCGGTGGTTCAGTGTGGCATTACACAGTGGCCGGCTGGGGAACGCACAGTGAGCAGGCAGGGTCGGCAGCATCCGCCCAGGCACGGAACGAAAAGGCAGGGCGTGCAGATGCGGCGGCCGGCTGGCGACGGGGAGCGAATGAAAAGCAGGGCACTTCAGGCGAGGCTGGCTCGGCTCGGTTCTCAGGCGGTAGCAGCTCGCGGCCGCCGCCGGGCGGGCGCAAGGCAGTTCACGACCCACAGCCCTGCTGCGCGACCCCAGGAGATTTATTGTTGAGCGGCTGCTGCAGCCAGGCGGCGGCAGCGCCCCGCCCTCAGCCCGCCGGGCCCTGAGCCGGGCGGCGGCCTCGGCTCACTTTATTCACCGGCGGCTGTTCGGGGGGAGTCGCTGCGGGCTCGCACGCCATTCGGGCAGGCGCGCTCTGGTTCGTGGGGACGGTACGCGGCAAGGCGACAGTGTCAGTCGGGGGGCCGCGAACGCCCGCGTGCGCAGCGCCCGGCGGCGGCGGCGGCTGCGCCCGCCTGATCCGCGGCGCTCAGCGCCGGCGGTAGAGGCGCGAGAGCGAGAGGTAGGAGCCGAGGTGGAAGATGACGTAGAAGGCTATCATCGCGCCGATCACGGTGCCCATGGCCATCGTGTAGCCGTAATAGTCGAGCAGATCGTCGCCGGTCGTCTGGCAGGTCGTCTGCGGCGCGCCCGTCTGGGGGCCTGCGGCCGGGGCGGGGCGGGTCGGTCAGGCAGCCGCCGCTGCTGCAGGCTGGGCACGGCACGGCAGCTGTCGAACGGGAAGGGACTGCGGGCGCTGCAGCTGTGCTTCCTTGCAAGGGGAGGAAACCAGCTGACGCCTGGCTCTGCAGCGCCGCTGAGACAGAGCAAGGCAAGCTGCGATTGCAGCCGGCCTGTCAGGCCAGTTGGAGCCGCACCGGCGGGCGTGGAGATGCAGGTGGACGGGTCCCAGACGCGGCCCTGCAGCTCGTTGCGGCCGGCGCCCTCCATCGCGTAGCGCGTGTAGGAGAGCCAGGAGAGGCCGCGGATGAAGCCGACCTTGATCTCCTTGATGCGCAGGTAGAAGCCGGACAGCAGGATGGAGGAGGCGACGTAGCCGGTGGCCAGCACGTATGCCATGTCCTGCAGAGATGGGAAGTGGGCACCTCAGACTCTTTGACCAGGAAGTGAGATGGTGCCTTTCTGAGCTGCGAGTGGGGAGCCTGGCACACAGCAGGCAAGCCGGCTGTGCAAGAAGGCGAGGTGAGGGGACAAGGCGGAAGGCGGGCCTGGTTGGGCGTGAGCCAGACGCAGAAGATCTGCAGCTGGTTGGAGACGAGCGCCTGCAGGCAGAGGACGATGACGTACAGGATGATGGCCTCGCCGGTGAAGCGCAGCCCGCCCAGGCCGTACGCCATCAGGCCGCCGGCCACCGTGTTGAGGATCACGAAGGGCGCGCCTGCGGCGCGTAAGGAACAGGCGGGTCAATGGGCCTGGCGAGGGCGGTTGCAAGGCACAGTGGAATCCCACGCTCGCTGACGGGCCGCGAGATGGCAGCGCGCGGGGGCGAGTGGGGTTTTGCGGCGGCGGCGGCGCACTCGCGGAGACGGCGGCGAGGTAGTACGCGGACGGCGCGTAGAGGTCGGCAGCGACGTCCGCCTGGAAGAAGCGACGGTCGGCCACGTAGAAGGACATGAAGCAGAAGGGCATGAGCTGGTAGAGCAGCAGCACGAAGAAGAGCAGTGCGAGGCGCTGCTGCGTGCTGGCGGCGCCCTCGGGCTGGCTGATGAAGACGAGGCCTGCAGGCGTACGTGAACTGGGGCTCAGAGCCTGTGGAGAGGAGGTGCTGAGGGCACAGTCTCCAGGGCCGCTGGACGAGAGGGGACGCGCACCGGCCAGGGTGCCGACCCAGGTGGACATGAGCAGGCGGGAGGAGGTGTCGGTCGGGTTGCGGATCTGGGAGAGCATCGCGCGCTTGAACAGCACGCGGAACTGCTTGAACCAGCTGCAGGCAGGCCAGCGCCCGCCGTCAGCACGCCGGGCTGCGGAAGGGGCGGGTTCACGAGCACGGCCTGTGGGGGGAAGGGGGGGCACCTCGCGGCGTAGCCGCCCGAGGGCATCTGTGCCTCTGCAGCCGCGGCGGCGGCCGCCTCCGGCGCCTCCACGGCGGCCTGGTCCTGCGCCGTCTGGCTGAGGAAGGCCTGCGCGGCTTGCTTGACGTCGGCCAGCTTGGTCATCGTCCTGCAAAAGCGCACAGCCGGCCGTGAGGCTCACGCCGGCTCGGGCCTGCTTTTCGGGGGGCAGCCTGGCGGAGGGCAGCGGGCCGCGTGCCTGTTGCCGACGTCCTTGGGCTTGGAGAAGCCGATGGAGACGGTGTCCATGAGCCAGTCGGGCACGTTGCCAGCCGCCGTCGGCTCGTATGTGTACTCCAGCTTGCCGGCGAACCAGTCGACGGCGCGGTCCGGGGCGCCCTGGTAGAGACAGTGCCCCTCCGACAGCACGACGATCGCGTTGAAGCGCGCGAAGATGGCCGGCCGCGGCTGGTGGATGCTGGCGACGACGGTGTGGCCCATGCCGGCCAGCAGGGCCAGGTGGTCCATCACGTTGAGCGCGGCGAAGCTGTCCAGCCCTGCGTTCAAGGAACGATCTTCGTGTCAGTCGAAGAGGACCCAGGCCCCCGGCTGCCCTCGCGCGCAGCGGTGCATGCGCATCATCACGTTTACTTGTTTGGCTTGCGCGGACTGTTTTCTGGAAAGGCGGCGCGCACCGGTGGTGGGCTCGTCCAGGAAGATGATGGAGGGCGAGGCGATGAGCGAGCAGGCGATGCTCAGCCGCCGCTTCTCGCCGCCGGACAGGCCGCGCACCTCGATGCCGCCAGGCAGCAGGCCGCCCACCTGCAGCCGCCAGGAGGGTCGCTCAGGCACACTCTCAGAGTCCTCATCATCGACAAAATGGCTGCGGACTGGGCAAGTCGAGCTGCAAGGGCGGGGGAGGACGGGCGGCGGGCGTTGCTCTGAGGCTGTCCCTGGCGGAAACGTGGGGTGCGGCGGGGCCTTGCCTTGGTGTCGCGCACGCGCCACAGGCCCATCGTCTCCAGCACGGCCTTGATGCGCTCGCTGCGCGTCGCCTTGCTGGTGCCGGCCGGCAGCGTGAGCGCGGCCCGGAAGCGCAGCGTCTCGAGCGCCGTCAGCGTCGCGACGAAGCTGTCCTCCTGCGGCACGTAGGCAGAGATGCGGCGGAACTGCGGGCCGCACGGCTTGCCATTCATCGTCACGGTGCCCGCCACGTTGCTGCCGACGCGGCGGCCGGCCAGAACGTCCAGCAGCGTCGTCTTGCCTGCAGTCCCAGGCGGCCACAAGTCAGCCTGTGGCCTGGGAGCCTTGGTCACACTAGGCGCATGGCTGGAGGCGGTCGAGGAAGGCGACTGGGCAGCAGTTTAATGGAAGGAGAGAGGCGGGGCCGCGCCTGCGCCGCTGGGGCCCATCAGGCCGACCGTCTGGCCCGGGCGGGCGGTGCCGGTGCAGCCGGTGAGGACGGTGCGCTGCGTGAGCGACTTGTTGTCCAGCACGGTGCAGCCGACGTCCTTCCAGGAGAGCTCCGCGGAGAAGGGCGCCGGGAGCAGGGCGGCCGCGGCGTGGGCGGCGGAAGCGGTGACCGAGATCTCGACCACCTCTGCGCCCTTCTGCACGGTCAAGCGCACGCGCAGCTGTCAGAGGTGGCCTGGAGGGGAACAGCAGCAAGTCTGGTTGAGTTGTGAGGCCTGGAGGCGCACCATGCCCTTCTCCAGGGCGTCCTCTTCACTCGCAGCCTCGGCTGCTTCATGCGGCTGCTGTCGGCCGCACAGCCAGCCGAAGCTCTTGCTGACATATCCGCCGACCTGCAGCAACACGTCACAGCGCTCGTTTCCTTGCGTCCGGCGGGTCAGGTGCTCACGTCTGGAGGCATTGCATTTTCCGTCTGCTGCACGCTGCACGCCCTCATCGGCTACCCCGGCAGCCTTAGACGCCGCACAAGCCTCCAGGGTCTCGCCTTTGGCCGAGATTCGGGGCGTAGAGCGGCTGTGCTGCGGGCGGGGGCGCGGGACAGCTTACCTGCTCCAAGCTGTAGAGCAGCAGCACCAGGCCTAGGACGTGGGCGACTATGAGCGTCGGGATCCACACGACGAAGAGGGACGTCATGCTGGGCGCTCTAGCGCATGCCCCGTCCGCGTTCGCGCGCCCCTCCGCCCGATGCGCTGTCCGTTGTCCGGATGGCGGTTGCGCGCGGCTCCGGGGCTCCGGTAGCTTAACGGCCGCAGGCTTCCACCAGGCTCACAGGGAGTGGCAGCTGCGACGGTGATAGACGTTCGTAGCTAAGCTGAGTGCGCAAATAAAATTTTGTTTGCCAGCTGTCGAGCTGGCGGTTAAGCAAGGGGAATCCAAAACCTTTAGAAATCCTCGAACGCTATTGGCTGAGGGCTGTGGCGAGCTCTGTGCACCGGCAGAACGCTCTGTGCCCGGCAGACTCCGTGGCCGATTGCCTCCTCGGGTACGTGAGGCTTAAGCGTAGATTGGGTGGGGTATCTAGGCTTGAGCATAGATTGTATAGATTACCATGCCGGCATCGGGCAGACTGCCGCCCTTTGCTGTTCCAGAGCTGCTGCACGCATATGCAGAGCAGCAACGTACGGACCGGCACCGCGACCGGCTGGACCCGGGCGCCTGGGAACTCGTTGCAGGATCTCGTTGCTGCCATCCGCGGACGGCTCACAGCTCTTCCCTTGCACTCCCAGCAGCTGCCTTGCCCAGGAACTCGAGCGCGACGGCCGCGTGCACCGCCGCGCCCCGCGGCAGCACCTGCTCGTCCAGCGTGAAGCGCGCGGTGTGCAGGCCGTGCGTGGAGCCCGCGCTCTCATTACGGATGCCCAGATACGTGAACGCGGCCGGCAGCTTCTCTGCACAGCATCACCAGCAGCCACCCGTCAGGCTCCCACCGTCCTGCACCTGCAGCCTGGCCGCCGCTGCTGCTGCTGCCGCTTTCTGAAAGCCGCCAGCGAGCCGTCACTTGCGTCTCGGCAGTGCTGCTGCGCTGCCACCAGATGCCACAGAAAGCCCTCCGCCCAATCCAAGCCTCCCAGTTCGCTGCTGCAGCTCAATCTTTCCCCCTGGCCAGAACGATGAAAGGGAGGAGCAGGCGTGCCTGCGAAGAAGGCGAAGTCCTCGCCGGCCATGTTCGGCTCGGGCATCAGCTGCCAGGTCGCGCGCGGGGCCAGGCGCTGCGCGATGGTCTGCACCAGCGCAACCATGCCCTCGTCGTTGATCACCGGGATGTAGGGCACGTCCCGCCACCGGAAGCTGGCCTTGGCTCCATGCGCCTCAGCCACTCCCCGCGTGACCTGCACTTGCACACAGCCGGGGCTGCCTCGCCTGCACGGCTGGGAAGAGAGCGACCCGCCTCTGCTAGCGGAAGCTGCTGCAGGGCGCCGCAGCCGCAGCTGAGCAGGGGCGGCCGCAAGGGGGGCTCCCTAGGCACACGTGTTCTGGCAGGCGGGCCGCAGCAAGTGCGCCCAAGAGGTGGTGGTGGCTCATGAAAGAGGGCTCGCCTGCACCAGGCGGTCCTGCAGCTCCTGGAACTGCTTGGTGTCCAGCGCGCGCAGCGTGCCGCCCAGCCGCACGCTGTCCGGGATCACGTTAGTCGCGCCCTCGCCTGCGGGGGACGCACACACAAGCCACTCAGCCGCCGTGCTTGCGGCCTGCCCCTTGGCAAGCGCTCCAGGCCTAGTCAGTCAGCCAGCCTGCCTGCTGCGCCCTCACGGGCAAGGCAGATCTCTCTCGCTCTCGTACCTTGAACCAGGCGTCCTGCGAGTGGGAGCATGCTGGCAGCTCTCTGATTGAAAGAGTCGCATCTGCCAGGAGCAACTCATGCCCTCTGCCCGGCCCTCATGCCCACCTGCAAGCGCAGCCGGCAGGGGAGGGGGGAGGGAGGCACCGGTGTTGAAGCGCGTGACGCTGATGACGGCTCCCCGCACGGGGTTGGTCACGCGGGAGACCAGGTGCTGCAGCGAGTTGACGACGGCGGCGCCCGCCACCACCGGATCGACCGTCAGGTGCGGCATCGCGCCTGCGGCCGCCCGGCTTGCCCGCTGAGGGCGCAATGCAAGCGGCGGCACGTCTTGTGTGATAGTAGTCGTATTCTCATCACGATCGTAGTACAGTAAGAGGGCACAGGCCGCGCGAGCGTCCAGAGACAGGCGGCCACATGCTGACTGCGAGTGAGCCTCGGCCTGATGGCTCCCTGAAGGCCCGTGCAGCGGCTGCTGCTGATCCCAGTTGCGCAGCCCACCACTGCCCGGCAACGGCAGACTGCGCCCTTTCCCGGTGGTTGCATGGGGCGCACCGTGGCCGCCGGCGCCCAGAATCTCGATCTCGAACTCGGTCGCGCCCGCCATCAACGGCCCCGGCTGCACCCAGCAGGCAAGTCAGCAGGGCGTCAGCGCTGGCCCCCTCGGTGCAAGTCACCGGCTAGGCCCCTGCTGCTGCGCCTGACGCGGCACATGCAAGAGCAGCCATCAGCTGGGCAGCCTCACCCTCCCCGTGTGAAAGGTCGCTGGCCTGCAGCAGGGGGGCTGCTCAGTGCCGCTCCCTGCTGCCTCTGCCACCGCCAGGCGGCCCGGCCAGCAGCAGCAGAGCAGGGGCCGTGCTGGCGGAGGTCCCCATCAGCCGGTATCAAAGCGGCAGCCGCCCCGCTCCTGTCGGCCGAAACGAGGGGGAGGCTGCCTTGGTGGAGATGACGCCGGTCGGCAGGCCCGGCCACACGTGGATGCCGTGCATCCCGCTCACGCCCGCCACCGCGCCCTCCTCCAGCATGAACTTGGCGCCGGCGCCGCCCTCCTCGGCCGGCTGGAAGACCAGCACCACCGTGCCGGGCAGCTGCGCCTCGCGCGCCTTGAGCAGCTTGGCGGCTGCGGCGGCCGGTTGGCGGGCGTCAGGCGCAGGAATCACCTCCGAACGCAGGCTGCTGATCGATGCCGGCTTGCGGGAGGCGGGCGATGCCGGGGCAGACTGCGAGACTGTGCTTGGAGCGATGCATGCCGATTGATGGGCTGGGAAATGAGGGGCAGGCGGGGACTGGCAGCCCGCAGTGGGAGCGCACCTCCCAGCAGCATCGCGACGTGCGAGTCATGGCCGCCTGCGGCAGCGTCCACGCACCGAGTCAGCAGTCCTTCCAATGGACTGCTTCATGTTCCTTCCCGTGTCAAGCAAAGAAGCAAGGACGGGGGTCAAGAAGGGAAAGTGGCTCACAGGCGTGCATCTTGCCCGCCACCTTGCTCTTGAACGGCACGTCCACCTCCTCCTGCACCGCAGCAGCAGCGCCGTCGACTGGGGCTCTGCTTCCTTCCAGCAAAAAGGTTGCCACTCCCTGCGCACTGACTGGAAATTCAGGGGGGAGACAGGGAGGGTAAGGCGAGCGTGCCTCGATGGGGAGGGCGTCTATGTCTGTTCGCAGCGCAAATTTGGGCGCCTTGCCGCTGCCGATGGTGGCGACGATGCCAGTCTTGGCAAAGGGGTGCTTGAACGGAATCTTCAGGTCCTTCAGCTGTTGCCTGCATGCGTGAGGTCAGGCGGGTAGCCGAGTCAGCAGCCGGACAGGGAGCACATGCCAGGCACCCCGGCTTTGGGAGCCGACCTGATGTAGGCGGACGTCTTTTCCTCCTTGAACATGAGTTCTGGCTGCGCATGCAGCGTCCTGCGAGCACGGCAGCCTGTTGTCAGACGCCCAGTCGAGTTTAGAGTGGCAGCCGGCGGTCGGACAGCCAGAAGTGGCAGATGCCTGCCTGCGTACGTTCTGCATGTAGCCGAAGAGGCCCTCGGCTTCATCCAACAGCTCCTGCTCCAGCACTGCCGCGGCGGCAGCGCCCAGGCACAGGCCCAGCGCCAGCAGGCTAAGCAGCTGCCGGCTTCCGCCCATGAGCGGCGCCATGATTACGGACGTACCCGCGGAGGATCTGTACGACGGTGAATGGCCCTGCGGCGCCGCAGGCTTCGATTGAGTCGGGTGCATGCGCGGTTTGTGACATGCGCTGTGCGAGCGTAGTCCAAGCAGGAGCCGCGCAGCCTGATACAAATCTTATCAGAGCCTTTGCTGCAAGCGGGTCAGCAGCTATGAAAGCCGCTGCACGCGGTCAGTGCAGTCGCGGCGGTGCGTGCGAGCCGAGCCAGTGCACACGACCGATCGCGTGCGCGAGGAGCCACCTGGCTGGGTGTACCGCCTGTCGGCTCTGCTGATACTGATCCAGCGCTTTCAGTGTCACGCGAAAGTCTGTGGAATGCCGGGGGCTTTCGGCTCGTGCCGCCGACCCACCGAGTGCCCCAGGCAGGTTTGCAGCTCATGCGAGAGGACTCGTGGGGTGACTCAGGCAGCTGTTACACGGCCCGCAGCCTAGTACAGGGCGACGGTCGGGCGGACGGCCTTGAAGACCGTCTTGTACTTGCGCGAGGACGGCCTGCATGCGCCACAGAGTAGGTCAGCCATCTTGGGCCGCACCAGGTCGCATGTTTCCCGTCCTGGAGGGGTGTAGCCAAGGCACTCACCGGACCATCTTGCGCACGAGCGGGAACTTAATCTTGGAGTCGTGGAACTGCTTGATGTTGTCGCGCTTGCACAGCGAGGCGGGCACGACGGCCGTCTTGATGATCTGTATGCAGGAGAAGCGCGCGCGGTGGCGGCTGCCCATCTCCTGCAGGCCCCCCAGCGCCGCCGCCGATCAGCCGCTGCCTGGAAGCACACCGCAGCCCCGCATCCCCCGCTCCTCGCGAGCGCCGGCCAGTCACATGCTGCCCGGCTGCCAGCCCAGCAGCGCCCCTCCATCCAAGCCACGCCAGGATCCAGGCCCAAGGCAGCCAGGCAGGGCCGCGCCTGGTACATCTGCTCCACGGCGCCGTTGAGCGTGACGTCCCGGTACTCCTTGTACATGTTGTGGTAGCCCGTGCGCGACTGGTAGCGCACCCAAATGCCGAAGTTCTTCACCGTCGTCGACTTGCGCTCGAAGATCTGCGCTCGCTGCCTGGCTCACACACCCTGCTCGTCTACCCGTGCAGGACCTGCTGCTCTGGGAATAGAAGCAAGGTCCGCACCTCGTTCACGGCCAGGATCTGGCCGTTGCTCTTCTTCACCTTGCGCAGTTTCCGCAGGAAGTACCTGCAGGCGCGGCGGGCGGCTCGCGGTCCTGCACGTGCTGCTGCGCGGGCACCGGCTGGCACAGCACCAAGGCCCAGGGGGCACACCAGAACTTGCTCTTTGCCTTGACGGGGTCCTCGGCCCAGAGCTTCATGCGGAAGATGGTCGGCTCGGGCTCCTTCTCCGTCGGCAGGTGGCGGCCCACCACCTGGTACTGGTGGAACTTGAACTTGCCCTGCGCAGCAGCAGCAGCGACGTTTCTCAGGTCCTGCTCCCACTGCCCCTCGCTCCAAGCTGCTTTGCACCCGCTCCTCGTGTCCAGCAGCTCGCCCTCTCCCCCTTGCTGTGGAGCAATCTGCAGGGCTCCTGCAGCCTCCGCGGATCTGCCAGCCCAGGGCTGCCGGCTCGACGTGATGAGCGCAGCCGAAGCACAGCAGCCCGACTGCCCGGCCAGCCGAGCGCCGTTCCCCTCGCTCCGCTGCTTCTCGCGAGCAGCGGTCCTCGATTGCGGCTGCTCGAGCCGTCGGCGACCCATAGAGGCCGCAGCCGTATGGCAGTGCCCGAATAAAGCATCTGCAAGCGCGGCATCTAGCAGCCGGGTCCCCAATCGGGTGCCCGATCACCAAGCCGCCAGCCAGGCTGCCCGGCAAGGTCGCCTGCCATCTTCCCGCCCAGGTGATCCGTGTGCAGAGGTGGGTCACCTGCACCATGTTGGCCCCCTTCGGTGCGCCGTCACCCAACACAGAGCTTCAGCCGGCGGCTCCTCGTGCGGGGGCGCGGTTGGCCAACCTGTCAGTCGGACGCCTACAGACTCCAGAGCGAGCGCCCACAAAGCAGGGGGAGTCGGAGGAGGTAAGAGGTTGACAAGCCTTGTGAGCGCGGGCGGCCTGGCTGCGAGCGGGCTGGAACCAATCTTATGCTTCCTCGACCTCTTGCCCGCTTTTCGCCAGCCCAGCGCGAGCGGTAGCCGACAGGGAGAGAAGCTGGCTGTTCTTCTGGCTAGTGCGCGGCCGGCCGCCTGGCGGGAGGTCCGCTTCCACCCCGCCACACACTCTCAGAGATCAGGGGCAGGTGCGGCTGCGTGCACCCGCCGTGTGTGCCTCTGCCGCGTGCTTTGGTGGCCAAACTGTCCGTTTGAGCACGCGAGGTACCTGTGGACCCGCCCTGCCTGCAACACGGGAACGGTGCCCATCGGGCCAGTCCGCTTCTTGCTCACCGCGCTGCCGGCCAGCCGTGGCCCCTGCGTGGCACAAGACCGGCGCTGTAAAGCGAAGCCCCTCGACGCCAAGCCCACACCCTCCATCGCAGGCTGCAGCCGGCCGCAACAGCATGGCCCAGCCAGATGCCACGGCAGAGTTTGTGGCGCAGTACGCCGCCGAGCTGCGCGACCTTACCTTCAACTCGAAGACCATGATCAACACGCTGACGATGCTGGCCAATGAAAACCAGTCCGCCGCCCCTGGCGTCGCAGAGGCGATAGAGCAGAGGATCTCGACCGTGAGCCCTTCCCAGCAAGCAGCAGCACGCTTGACCCATGCCTGACGAAGATCAGACAGGCTGCTGTCAACCATCGGGCTGCCCAGGCCATGGAGAGCACAGAGGCCAGATTGGGACGGCTGCTGCCTGCAGAGCGCGCCGGCGCACAAGCTGCCCGCACTGTACCTGCTGGACAGCATCGTCAAGAACGTGGGCCTGCCGTACACCGCGCTCTTTGCTCGCGACCTGCCAGAGGTGCCTCCCGTCTCTTTTCGAAAGCTTTCACGGAGCAGTCCCCCCGCCACTGCAACTCAGGCGGTCGGCTGCAGGTCTTCATGGCCACTTGGCACGCGATGCCGCAGAGCCAGGCGGCGCTGCAGCGGCTGTACAACACCTGGCACCGTTTCTTCCCGTCGGGCGTGATGAGCGACATCTCCCAGCGCATGGCCGCGCCGCAGGCGCGCCTTCAGGCCCCAGTCGACCCCTCGGCTGCCCTCCTTGACACTCCCAAGCAGCTGCTCAGATGTCCAGATCCTGCAGCTGACGCTGGCGGCGGCTGCTGCCGTGCAGGTCAGCGAGGCCGCCCCCTCCCAGCCCCAGCAGCCCGCGCCGGCGCCAGCCTACGCCTATTCGCAGCCGCTGCCGCCGCCGCCCGGCCAAGGGTGGGACGCGCCCCTCCCCAGGAGTGCGAGTGTGGGGACGCCCCGCAGTCCTGACAGGCTGGTCGCCGGTGCCTGCAGGGGAGCCACGTGGCAGCCGCAGCCACAGCCGCAGCCGCAGCAGGCCGGCCAGTACATGCAGCCTGCTCCGGCGGCGGGTTACCTGAACGGCTACATGCAGCCGCAGGCGCAGCAGCCCCTGCAGGTGCGCCCGCTGCCGATAGCTTCAGTGCCGGAGGCTGCCCGCGGAACTGCTGGCCAAGGCGCGGTCGGCCGGCTGCAGGCGCCCGGCCAGTGGGGCTTCCCGGGGGCCCCCGCCCCTCCGCAGCAGCAGTTTGTGGCCGCCTACACGCCCACCTATCCGCAGCCGCAGCACGCGGCCGTGCAGCCGCTGCAGCCGGGCCACTCGCCCTCCTACGTGTCTCCGCCCTACCCGGCCCAGTCGCCGGCGTACGCGGGCCCCTCCCCCGGCTCCCAGCAGCAGCCGCAGGCGGCCGGCGGCTCCGCGGCGTTGCCGGCGTTCCTCTCGCAGCTCATCGATGCGGGCATCATCCCGCCTAGCAAGGCCGGGCCGCCGGCTGCTGCTCCGGCTGCAGCGGCGGCAGCAGCGCAGCCGCCCACCAGCTTTGCCGTGCTGAAAGAGCAGGTGAGCCCCTGCCCAGCCCGGCCCAGCCCGACCCACCCCGCATGGCTGCCTGCCGCGCCCCTGGCCTGTGCATCGCGTGCCTGCGGCGGCCTGGCTGGCGCGTCTGCCCCGGCGGCCTGCATGCGTGTGTCGCTCCGCCATGTAATAACGGCAAGGCACGGCAGCCCACGGCGCCACAGGCCGCCCCCTCTGTTCCTCGCCTCCCTTTCTGGCATTCTCCAGGCACTCGACAGGAGGGCGGGCAGCGCCGCCGGAGCCACTTTACAGCCTCCTGAGAGGCTGCCCGGCCCCTGGCCTCGAACACTGCAAGCATCAGGCGCTGCAAAGGTCACAGAGCGCGAGGCTGTGCCCTCCTGGGCTCCTGTAAACAGCCACCACTGCAGCACTCGCCATGCAAAGGGCTGTGCCCGAGCCGAGGCAAGCAGCACAGAGCCCTGTGAGGCCGAATCGCTCCTCAAAGGCAAGCAGAGCAGAGCAGTCACCTCTCCTGTGCTGCCTACTGCTGCTGCGGCCTGCTCTCGGCTCCACATCGGCCCCTTGGACCGAGCAGGGGGCGCCGATAGCTGTCTGCTGCCAGCCCCCTTCTGCGCCTAGCCTTGTGGGTGAAGTGGCGGCCTGCTGCCGCTGCTTCCAGGAGACGGCAGCCGCCGCGGTGGCGCAGCTGATGGAGGGCACCGCGGCCAGCAAGGCGCGCTTCCTGGACCTGCGGCTGCACCGGCAGCGCAAGCGGACAGCCGGCGGGGCCACCTCCCGCCGCTGGTTTGTTCGGGAGGACGACTGGCTGGCGGGCACGACGGCGGACGAGACCGCCGCCCCCAGCTTCTTCGACGAGCCTGAGGCACTGCCCCTGGCCCCCTCCCCCCGCGCCTCGCTCAGCAGCCTCGCGCTCTGCCTGTGACTGTGGTGCCGCAAGCACAAGCCCAGCCAGGCTGGCTGCTTTCCATGAACAGGGCAGCTGTGGTGCTGGCGATGCTGCGATTTGCCAGTGGTCCTGCCTGAGAAGTTTGCACTGCTTCGGCCGCAGGAGGAGCGCGCCCCCGCGGCGGAGGCGAGCGTGCCAGCCGACCCGGAGCAGCCCAACTGCGGGCTGTCTGGAGAAGCGTTCGAGTCTGTATGGGACGACGCGAGCAACGGGTGGCGCTACCGCGGGGCGGCTGCGCTGGATGCAGAGCAGGCGGCCAGGTGCCCTGCCTGCCTCCGGGCCCACAGCGCAGTCTCCTGTCCTGTGACTCCTGTGCCTCTCCGGTTGCAGCGGCTGACTGGCGGCTGGGGTGCTGCCAGGTACGGCCTGCCTGAGGGCACGCTGGTCAAGGTCAGCTGCCTGGGCCCGCCGGGCGCGCCGCCCGAGCTGGAGCCGGCCGTGGACGTGGTCCGCGGGGCGGAGGGGCAGGCAACAGCGGACGCTGTGTCGGAAGCCGCCCAGGAGGAGACGGCTGGCCCCTCGTTGCAGGCACACTGCTGCCTCCCGAGTTGCCTGTGAGACTGGTGTGTGGAGATACGGGCTGCTGATGGCCCGATTTGGATGCAGGACGCGGACAAGAAGGTGGGCGCAAGGGAGTGGCGGGAACCGGTTGCGGGCGAGGAGCCATCGCCCAAGAAGCAGCGCTTGTAGCGATCATTGGTAGCGAATAGCTTTGTTGGCTGGAAATTGAGGGCGTCTAGTAGAATCTGCCATAACAATGAGACCGTGTACTGAGGTGGCCTAGAGCGATTGGATCACCTGTTCTGATGTGTCTGTGCTTTGCGCCCTCGCCCAGGGCTGAGGAAGGGCATTGCACCAAAACCCAGCCTGCAAAGCGCCCTGGACACTTTCACGTACACACTTTGCACCTGCACAACTACCTCTACCAGGGCAAGCAGCGTCGCCCCGCCAAGCCCGCTTAGAGGCAACGAACATCTTGCTCTATACACCCATCAGATGTGACGAAGAGAACACCGGCGGTGTACGCCGCTACGGCCGATGAAATGGCCCCATTCCAGACACGATGGTGCCTGGGAGGACTTCTAGGTGCCTGCTGTGCACTGGTCCTGCTGGCGGCAGCTGGGGATGCCGCCGAGCTCGGGAACGAGCTGGCGAGCTTTACCGGCAGGCGGCTGCTGCAGCAGCCGTCCGGCGTGTCACAGGGCATGTGCGGGTCCACCGAGTATTACTGCGGCGACTCGGACACGCTGCTGGACACCGCCTACACCGCTGCGGGCTCCGCCAACTGCACCCGCGACGATGGTGGGCGTTGTTCCCCGCCTTGGGTGCAGTGCACGCTGCTGCTTGTGACACTTACAAGGGAGCGGCCCGTCCTGCAGACCTGCAAGTCTACATCTGCGGCGATATCGTGCTCTCCGCCGACGAGTTCCAGACAGTGACCGGCGCCGCTGGCAGCTGCCTGAGCGCCTGCTCGCTCAGCAGCGCGGCTCTGGTATCGGCTGCACAGTACTACTGGGCCGCCTCCGCCTGGAGCAACTGCTCAGTGGCCTGCGGCGGCGGCACAGCCACGCGGGGTGTGACCTGTATCAACAGCGTTTCCGGCGCGTGCGGCTCCCCCAGCATGCCGCCGGCCGAGGCCCATGCGGCCTGGACTTTGCACGCTGACTGGCGCAGGCGGCCTGCAGGCAGGCAGGCGCGTCGCTGTGCGACAGCGCCAGCAAGCCGGCGGTGCGGCAGGCCTGCAACCAGACACCCTGCCCGGTGCGCGCCTGCCCTTCCCCACTACACGAGGCACCCCAGCCGCCGGCGCTGCTGCCGACCGCCTGCTGGCTGCCGCGCCGTCCAGGTGCAGCAGCGCAGCCTGGGCCTGCGGTTCACGTCCTGGGGCGAGTGCGAGGCCGGCTGCGGGAGCGGCAGCGCCACGCGGGCCGCCGCCTGCGTCGACTCTGCCGGCAACCTGGCCGACCTGTCGGCCTGCCCGTCCTACAGCAGTGTGCCGTCTCCCCCCTGCCCAGTCAGATATGCAAGCACCTTTCAGACTTGCCAGCTCCCGCGTTCCCCTGCGGCCTCGCCTGCTGCGCGGGCAAGCAAGGCAGCAGACAGCACAAGTGGCTACTCTGAGGCTGTGGCACGAGCCAATTGCTACTCTGAGGCTTTCTGTGCCATGAAATGAGGTGGGCTGTGCCGCGACGGCGGCCGCAGGTGCGCAGCTCTCGCGGCCCTGCTCGGGGCCGGACTGCAGCGCGCCGCACTGGCAGGCCGGCGAGTTCGGGCCCTGCTCGGAGACGTGCGGCGGCGGCACCGCCGTCCGCGCGGTCGCTTGTGTGGGGCCGCACAAGAGCCCCCTGCCGGACTCCGCCTGCGGCAGCCTGTCAAAGCCGGCGGCGAACCGCACATGCGGCAGCCAGCCCTGCGTCAGCTACGCCTGGCAGGCGCGATCTCCCCACATGCCCATTCCGGTCTGCACCAGCAGGCGGGAAGCTTATCATCAGCACCGTCAGCCCCACAAAGTTGCAATGCCTTCAAATAAGCGGCGCGCGCGGCGCTCTGCAATCCGCCGCCAAAGCTCGAGCGAGCAGACTGGTCGCCTCAGCCGGCCCGGGCAGCCGCAGGTGGGCGAGTGGGGCGCCTGCGGCGCGCCGTGCGGCGGCGGCGTCCGCAACCGCACCGTCTCCTGCGTGGACGCGCGGGGCGGCGGCGTCAACGCCAGCCTGTGCGCCGGCAGGCCGCCGGCCGACCAGCTGCAGTGCAACGTGCTGCCCTGCGACTTTTGCGGCCAGACCAACTGCGCCGGCCAGGCACCGCCCGCTCGCCCCAGTGCCGCGGTTTCCGGCGGCGCAGCCGCCTGTCAAGGCTGCTGCACATGCCGCTCTCAAGGCAACAGGGACGCCTGAGCCTGCAGGCGTGGCCTGGGCCCCTGCAAGCCTCGTGCTGCGCTCAGCGGCCTGCCTGCCTTCTCTCAGGCGGCACCTACCAGGCTGCAGCGCCCGACTCTACATTTTGAAGTCCCTAGACACTCCTGACCATCGCTGCACGTGCCACTGCTGCAGGGCGTCTGCAAGGCGGGCGTGTGCGTGTGCCAGCCCGGCTTCAGGGGCGCGTACTGCGAGATCCCGCCGCAGTGCCCGGGCATCCTCGACGCGGCCGGCAACTGCTGCCAAGCGGGCGTGGTCGACTTCAACGGCACCTGCTGCCCCGCCGTGCGCTCCCCAGCCAGCCGCGCGTGGCTGGCACGGGCAGAATGCCTGCCATCACGTCAAGCAGTGGAGAGAGGAGTCGGAAGAAGGCGGGCAGGCCTCTGTGCGGAGGCTTGTCCGGGGGCAGGCTCCCCCACGAGGCTGGTTGTGGGGATGCAGAGCTCGTGGCTCGGCTGCGGCACTCCTGACGGCAGCAAGCTGGCACTGCACCGGCCAGGGTCACAGCGCTCTGCCGCACGCTTGTCAGCAGCGCGGCCGGCCGACTGGCGCTTTTCTTAGGCTCGAAGGTGAGGGAGGTGGACCCTGAGCCTCAGAGGCGGCCGCAGGGCGCGGTGCTGGACTCGTCTGCCCGCTGCTGCGCGCTCGGCAAGCTGGACGGCTGCGGCGCGTGCAGCGCGTCCCCCGCGGCGCCCGACGCCACCGGCGCCTGCTGCCCCGGCGGCGTGCTCGACGCGGCCGGCCTCTGCTGCGCCAGCGGCGCCCTCGACGAGTGCGGCGTGTGCGACGGCGGCGGGCAGTCGTGCGCGCTCGCCGCGAGCGTCACGCTGCAGGCAGGCATTCGAATTCGAACGCTGCTTCCGCCGCTGCGCAACCCACAGCTGCTCCGCGACTCACGACGTGGTGGGCAGAGGAGCTGCGACGCGCTCGTCGAGGAGCATGGCAGCGCCTCCTAGCGGAAGGATGTGAGGCAGCAGGGAGTTGATCGGGCCCTGCTAGGGACAGGCTGTCAGCTCTCGGCCGCCAGTCGCCCTGTGTGCGTGTCAGCAAGCATACCGGCCCCGCAGGTGCCGGCGCCCGCGACCCTGCTGGCGCTGGGCGGGCAGCAGGCGGCGGCCGCGCTGGCGGGCTTCCTGGCCTCGGCGCTGGCGGTCAACGAGAGCAGCCTGGAGCTGTCCGGCTGGCCGCTGGCCTGGCCGAGCCCCGGCAGCGGGCCCGCGACCCTGCCGCTCGACTTCACCGTGCAGCCAGACGGGCCCGGGCAGGTCGGCCTCCCCCCCGAGTGCTGCCCCGTGCCTGGGAGGGGCGGCAGCCGTGCACGCGCTCTCTTGCCCCCACACAGCTGGCAGCCGGCTGTGCTGCGCCTCCAGAGTAGCCAGGGACGCTGCCGCGAGGGGCTGCTCAGGAGCGAGGGGTTGTCATGCTCCCTTCATGGGGACGCGAAGCAAAGCGCAGCATGGCCCCTGGTTTTCAGACCCAGCGCTGGCCCCCTGAGGGGGCTTCAGAACGGCAGGGGGCAGCTGCGGCTGAGGCGCGCGCCTGCGGCGGGGCGCGCAGGACCTGCGGGCGGCGACGGCGGCGGCGGCGCTGCAGGAGGCCGTCGGCAGCGCGTCGCCCACGCAGCTGGTGCTGCTCGGCTCGGTGCAGGCGGTGGCGCGGCGCGCGCTCTGCGGCAACCAGGTGTGCGAGGCGGGCGAGCGGCCGGGCCCGGGCAACGCGGCCGGTGGGCACTCCCTGCCTCCCCCGGGCAGCGGAGCTTCGCCCGCCGCTGCCACTGACCGGATCGACGCCTCCGTGCTGCATGTGTCGTGTGGGGCGCTTTCGTGCTGTGCTGACACCCTCGCCTGTGTGTTTTGGGGGCCTTGTGCGACGCCGGCGCGGCACTGCTGCCGCTCAGCCGCACCCACTGGCGCGGCATACGCCGCAGGCTGCGCGCAGGACTGCCCCTGGCAGCTGGCCGCCTGCCCGGCCGCCGGCGGGCAGCAGTGCGCCGGCGCCGGCCGCTGCTTGTCGGCTTCCGGCGCGTGCGCGTGCTACATCGGCTACGATGGCGCAGACTGCAGCCAGTGCGCGGAGGGCTACATCAGGTGCTGCTCGCCTCAGCACCCGCTCGCTCCGCCCTCCCATGCTGCATGCCGTGCATGAGCCGCCGGCCCGGGCGCCCCACACTGCATGCGCTCTGGACTCGCTTGCGTCCCCCTCTCTCGCATCTGCCTTGCCATGCCGGGCGAGCTGCACTCCTGCCTCTCCACCGCCATCTCCACAGCGGCACAGCTTTGTCCGCGCCGCCAGCCCGCAAGCCCCATCACTCACCAGCTCTGACTCGTCTCGAGCCTTGCATGCGCCCATGCTCGCGCTGAAAGGCCCCGGCGGTGCCCACACGCCTGTCTGCAGGGCCGGCAGCGCCTGCGCCCGCTACGTCCGCGCAGACCTGCCCCTGCTGGACGCCAGCAGCAGCGCCAGCGTGATTGCCGTGCTGGCCGCCGGCGCCGCCCTGGCCGTGCTGGGAGGCATCCTGCTGGCGGTGGCGGCGGCCGTGGTCGTGCGGCAACGCCGGCAGCTGGCAGCATACCGCCGCATGAGGCACGCTCCCACACAGCTTCACGCTGCAGACCAGGCCAGCTGGGCCCCAGCTGCGCTGCCAGGCAGCTGTGCATTCAGGCATGCCCAATCCGAGCAGCCGAGCAGAGCGGCGCTGCGGTCAGCAGCCTCCCGAGGCGCCCCTTGCCTGCAGGCGGCGCGGCTCCAAGAAGGCGTCCCCGGTGGCCGTGCGGGTGCACTCGCACTCGGCGGCCGGCAGCGACGCCGACGGGCCGGCCGAGCCCACTGAGGCAGCCGCCGCCCGGGCGTCCAGCGTCATTCAGGCCAGTCCCCCCGCCGGCCGCCTGCCGGCTCTGCCTTCACGAGAGTGTCACCTCCAGACGTGGCCGCGTCTGTGCACGGGCAGTCGCCTCACAGCCGACCGCTGCTGCAGGTGGCCCGCATGCGCAGCGAGGCCGCAGCCGCCCCCGGCCCCAGCGCCGCCCCCAGTGCCGGCGGCCGCGCCATGCTGGCGGGCCTGCGCAGCTCCGGTCGCTTCAGGAAGCTGCCGCGGCTGCGGGGGGAGGAGGGGCCGGAGGCACCCGCGCCCGGAAGCCGGTCTGCTGAGCGGTGCGCTGCCACACGCGCTTGCCTTCACCAGGCCACCCGCCGCTTGCCCCTGCTGCCTGGGGTCAGTGCTAAGCCGGGCAGCTGCCCCATGTCTATGATCCGCAACCGTTGGGCACAGAACAGCTGTTGAGCTGTTGGGCGTCGGCCTGCCCTCTGCAGGGCAGCCTTCCGCCGCCGACTCAGCCTCGTCGTCCGGGCAGGCGCCGGGCCGCCGACCAGCGAGGCCGCCGCAGCCGAGCCGCGCGGCAGCCCCACATCTGTGCTGGACGGCCCCGAACGGCACGCTGACGGCGGCGTCACGCTGACGCTCAGGCCGCGGGCTGCGGCCGGCGAGCAGGCGGGCCTCGCCCTCTTTGACGCGTGTAACATAACACAACATGGGTGGCGCTGCCTCCAGGCGGCTGCGTAACGCGCGAGCCCTGCTGCGCGCAGGCCAAGGACGCTGAGGAGTCCTAGGACGCTGGCGGTGGCAAGGAATAGCCGGCCGGCCGGCAGCGATGCTGGCCATGCTTGGTTCTTACTGGTTTTGCTGTGACCTTGCTGCGCCTGCGTTGCATGAACCGCAACAAATCTGCGTCTGCTTGCTTTCTACTTTGGGACCAGAGGGACCTTCCCTCTGCATGCTGCCGCACCTCGCGACTTTGCTTTGAAATGCTGCCCCAATCGTTCCTCGCGCTCGCTCTCGACACAATTCAGCCGATTTACAGCCCTGTCACAGCCGGCCGGCAGGGTCACGATTCTATGTCATGCCGCCTCGCAGGCAGCAGGCAAGCCAGTTCAGGCTGTTTAACCGTTTGTCAGGCGTTCTGCCGCCACACAGGCTGGCCCGCAGCACTCGAGGGTCGGGGAAGCACGCCCCTCGTGGCCGTCAAATTCACGCAAGCCAGCAACACACTGCGCCACCTGCGCTCCTGCCTGGCCCGCGGCCGGCCTTGATGGCTTGATGGGAGGGACAGACACATTTCTCGACATCAGCAATTCGCAGCCTCCGCGCGCCGACGCCTCGGACGGCTGTAACTCCCGCTCCCGTGGGTGTAACTCCCGCCCGCCGGCACCGGCGGCTCAGATGAGCGAGGTGCCGAGCGCAGAGAGCTTGGTGTAGGCGGCGGCGAAGTCGTGGAAGAAGGCCTCCTGGCTGCTGGCGTAGCGCTGGATGGCCGGCTGACACTCAGGGTGGTCCGGCAGCACGTGGTCGCTGGGCAGCCCGATCATGCTGGCCATGCTGTCGTCCGGGTTGGCCCACGGCCGCCGCTGCAGCGCCGCGTAGTACGCGTTGTCGAAGGTGACCGGGTCGCCGAAACCCTTGTTGCCCAGCTGCAGCATCTGCAGAGCGTCAGCGCCTGCCGCCCGTCAAGGGCCCGGCGTGCGCTGACCTCCCCCTCTCCCGCGGCGGACTGCAGGCTCCTGGGTTCGTCGTCTGAGGCTGCGCCGGTTTGGCCGCCGATGATGCCTCGGGCCGTGACTCGCGGCGTTTGCAATGGCTCCCGTCCAGGCAGCCGCACTGCCTGGAGCCCTGGCCCGTGCTGTGCGCCTCCAGGGAGCTGTGCCAGCAGCTGTTGCAGTCTGTGCGGCGGCGGCGGGGGGTGGGGGGGGACGGGCCGTGTGGGCGCCGGAGAGCGCGACAAACTCCTGCGGGGAGAAGCCCTTGTCCGCGAACGCGCGCAGCAGCTGGTCGGCCGACGCCTTCTCGTCGGGCAGCCGGGCCTCGGGGTCCGCGCTCGCAGCGTCCGGGCGGCCTGCGGCGGCGAGCAGCGGGGCTGAGGTGGGGGGCCGGGCAGGGCACTGCCAGCCGGGGCTCTCCAAGCCAGATGCGGGCTGCAGCACGCAGCGTAGCTGCGTGGCAGAGGCAGGCGCCGCCGCCGGCAAGCTGCGCGGGTCCCACAGGACCATTGCAGCGAGGAGAGTGGGGGGTTGCGTTCGTTTCGGAAGGCGGGAGCTGCAGGGAGGGGTGAGCCTGGGCCAGGTGGGCCGGAGGGGCGCACCGATGGGGATCTGGATGTCCGGGCCGCCGGTGACGGCCACGGCGTAGGCGCCGCCCAGCGCGATGAGGTCCGCGTAGGTCACCAGGCCGTCGGCGGAGGAGCCCTTGAGCGCGGTCATGGTGGCGTCGATCACCTGCGCATGGCGCGGCCGGAAGGTGCTTACTGCATGTGGCTACAAGAAAGCATGCGACCGTTGGAACACAGGGAACGGCCGCCGCAGCCGGTCTGGCCCCCTTGCCAGCCGGCGTCGGTGTGTGAATGCTGATGATTTCGAGTCCCTCGCTATTGGCAGCAATGTGTCAGAGTACAGTTGTTGGGTCGGCGACAGGCAGGACTGCGATCAGATGCTGCTGTGCGGGAGGGGGAGGCACCTTCCAGCCGCGCTGCAGGCCCTGGTTCTCGGGCCGCTTGAGCTCGAAGCGGACCGAGCCGTTGGCGCCGCCGCCGCCCGAGGAGAGCGAGAAGGTGCCGGCGTCGTGGAAGGCCAGGCGCAGCAGCACGGGCGCCTGCGGGCGGCCGCCACCGCAGATGCGGGTCAGCCGGCCTGAGGAGCGCACATGTGCAGGTGCGCTGCTGCTGCTGGCGCCTGCCAGAGCTCTGGCTCGTGCACCTCTGCAGGTGCTGGTGCACTGGTCCCCCTTCAAACGGTCGCACGGTCTGAGGCGCGTCATGGGAGGGCAGGGCGCCCGACCTTGGCCTTGCCGGCGGTCTTGTCAAAGGCGCGCCGGATGACGGTGCGGACGTCGCCTTCCATCGGCTGATCGTCCACGGGGGTCGTCTCGGGCGCCGGGTCCGCGTAGCGCCGCTCCATCGACTCGACCCGCTGCAGCACCGCCTCGCCGCGCTCCGGCTCCCACGCCGGCTCCTCCCGCTGCTGCGGCTGCTGCTGGCGCGGCGGCGCCGTCGGCCGGCTCATGTCGTAGGACGGCGCCGCCTCCCAGCCGTCGTCCGAGTAGCCGACGTAGCCGTTGTAGCTGCCCTCGTCCCACTCGCCGGTCATCGCGGCCGCCGCCGGCAGCGGCGTCGCCGCCAGCAGCGCGGCCAGCAGGCCGGCACGGCGGCTCAGCCGGGCGCCTGCGGCACGGGCGGCCGCAGCGTCAGAGTGGGGATCCAGCCGCTCGCTGGCGGTGGGCGGGCGGCAGGAGAGGCCGGCAATGGGTTGGCAGTATTCAAATGTGGCACAGAAAACGGTGCCCGGTTGCCCCTCGCAGCCCTCACGGGCGCGGCAGGCCTGCAGGATGCCGTGCTTCCTTCGCCGAAGGCTTCTCTCTGCCCGATCGGCCCGCCAGGACAGCAATCGAGCTTTCGGAGGCCCCGGTACACGCAAGCATGGGCTGCCGCCGGAAATATGGACACCAGTGCCGCACCCGCACGCTCGTCAGCGGTCTGCCGGCTGCCCTCGGCGTCGCTGGCGTCCCGGGCCGGCTTCAGCGCGCTGACGCGGGCCAGGCGCTTGGGTGCCGCCGGCCGGACGGCGCAGCCCAGCAGGGGCGCCCGGGCGGCCGGCAGCGCGGTCGATGAGAAGGCCTCCATGGCGGGCGCTGGGCGTGCAGAGCGGCTGGGGATCGTTATTCTGCCGCTTTGGAAGCGGTTGTGAGTGTCGGAATGTTTGAATTGGAGGGCCCTAGCCATTTGGCGGCCAAAGGCCGAAGGCCGACGACAGGCCAGGTGCGGACCGACGGATAGTGCGTGGGGTGCGTTGGAGTGGGTTGCGATCGGAGAGCATATGGTCGGAGCATGGCTTTCAAATTTTTCACATGCCAACGCAGGTGGCCTCCTAATCCTTACTTCTGACGCCAGGAACAACGCTGTGCTACAATATACATCGCTATGCTACGTAAGGGCGGTCGGATGTCATCAAGCCCTTCAGTCGTCATTGCCTAGGATGCCCCTCAGCACGTCCCAAGCAGAGGCGCCGTCGCCGCCGCCATCGCCGCCGTCAGGCGACCAGCCGGCGCTGTCGTCCTGCTCCCAGCCTCCGCCGCCGTCCTCAAACACATCTGCAGGGCGGCAGATCTCGTGCGCTCGGCTCCAAAGTTGCGCTCGAAACCAGCAGCAGTCAGCAATGAAAAATGACAAGCCGAGATGTCGCACCTTCCGGGGTGCCGAACTGCGGCTCCTCGAAGCCTGGCGGCGCCTCCTGCGCGCCTCCGCTGTAGTCGCCCGCCGGTCCCGCTTGCGGCTCGGCTGAGCCCCCCGCGCCCGCCACGTCCTCTGCACCAGCTGACCCCTGAGTCTCCCCCCAACTCCTTGCAACAGCGGCGGGCAGCAGCGGGGGGCGGGAAGGGCCGCACCCGCCGGCGGCGCCCCGCCAGGCGCGTCCGCCTCGCCGCCCTCGGGGTACGGCACCGGCGGCGCGCCCGGGATGGGCAGCAGGCCGAAGGGCAGCAGGCCCGAGCCGTGGCTGTGCTGGCTGAAATAGTCAAAGTCGATCGAGACGGCGGCCGCCAGCGCCAGCGTCCGCTCGTCCAGCGACAGCGGCCGCGCCACCTCCTGCCGGCCGCACGCGCCTTCAGTTCCAGCCCGCCAGGAGGCGAGGAGGGGTCGAGGGAGCCCTCGGAACAGGCCCTCGGCCCCCGCTCGGCTGAACTAGCCACAGCCAGCCGAGCCGGTGCAGCTTCAGGCCGGCGGGCAGGCAGCTGCGCCTCCCGCCGCTCTGTGGCTGCTCGCAGCCGGCTGCGCCTGCCGGGTCTGTTTCTGGGTCGAGCGCGGCCAGGCGAACGCGGCAGGCAGAGGCATCAGCAAGCTCCAAGGTGCCATCAGGCGGAGGGGCCCGCACCAGCTGGTTGCCGGTGGCAGTGGGGATGACGGCCACATCCGTCCGCGCCCGCGCCAGCGCAGTCACCTGCGGCGGCGGCTTGTCCGGGTGCGCCGCCGCCACCGTGTTGGCCGCCTGCAGCCGGGCAGCCAAGCAGCTGCCGCTTGGTCCTCGGGCAGCTTCCAAGCAGCTGCCGTTTGCTCTGCGACTCGCTGCACCGGCACGGAAGGGGGCCTGCCTGGCGGGCGGCCTCCGCCGGCCGGTCCCCAAAGTGTATCACGTACTTGCCGGCGTCGGTGAACAGCTCGCGGCCAAAGCCCTGGAAGTTGCGGTCTATCAGCGCCAGCACGCCTGCGGCACGGCCTGGCTCAGGCCGGGCAGGCTGCCCGCAGGGGCAGCTGCCGGTGCCAGCAAGCAGGGCCAGGGGCGCCGTGGCAGCTGCGATGCGATGTGGGTGTCCGCCGCGCTTGCAATCGGCCCGGGCGGCTCTGGCAGCGACCGGCGCCGCCAGCCTGGCTTTCTGATCGCCGGCGGCCGGCGCCAGGCTGTCGAGGCAGGCCAGCGCCAGGCTGTCAAAGCGCACCGCCGTGCTCGTCGCGCAGCGCAAATTCCCAGGCCAGCAGCGGCGAGTTGACGGCTGCAAACTGCCGCTTGCCAAGGTAGAGGTCGTAGTTGCGCTGCCACATGTGGAAGCGCTGGCGCACCTGCCAGCTCCCCCCACGGCAGCCGGGCAGTCAGCCGCACTCCAACCGCCGCCGCATCGGCAGCTTCCCAGAACGAGCTGTCAGAGGAGCCCCGGGCGGCAGCCTGAGGCGGGGTGGTGAGGCCACCTCTCCCACGACCGTGCCGGCGCCGTCTTCGACGAAAATGGTCGAGCTGATCAGGTAGGCCGGCCGCCGCAGCCGCAGCACCACCTGGCCTGCAGGGTGGGCAGGACGCGGGCCGGCCGTTCAGCTGGTGCTGGCGGCCGTGTTGCCTTCATCATGGCCAGATCATGCTCGAGAGTCTGCGTGAAAAATCGATGCGGTCGCAACTTGTCCACGCAGCATCCGGCCCCTAGTATGCTTTGGCGACTGCGCCGCTCCCAGAACTGCGCCGGGGGCACCGCATGCCATGTCAGGCTGGCAGTTTGATGCAGTCCCGGCTGCTGTCGCCTGCCCCGGGACAGGGCTGGCCTGCACACACAGAAAAAGGCGGCCCGGAACCTCCTCTGCGTGGGAGACTGCCGGTCAGCTGGAGGGTACGTGCCGTCGGGGCTCAGGATGGTGGCAGTGAAGGAGCGGCGCGTGCGCAGCAGCTGCCGGCCGATCTCCCTGCCAAAGCCGCCGAACTCTTCGGCCAACAGGGCCACCACGTTGCCCTCCTGGTCCAGCACGGTGTATTTGTTGGCCTGCTCAAAGCCCAGAATGACCGTGCCCCTGCCGGCCGGCCGCGGGAGGTGTCAAGGGGGAGCTCTTGGGGGTTTTTCTAGTGACTGCTGGTGCCACCGGCCTAGTGAGGGAGCTGCCAGGGCTGCCAGGGCTGAGCGGCGACGGACAGCAGGGCTTTGGGCGTGCAAAGGAGGGGCCCAGCAGGGGGGCCCGCACCACTCTATGTCTCGCGTGACGATGAGCGCTGGGTGCCGCACTATGTTGGCCACCTGCAGGTGTGGTCCTTAGTGTGAGGTGTGCTTTCGCCACTTGTCAGTCGATAGAGCTGCGGGGAGCAAGGACAGCTGCGCGCCTCCTGCTCGGTCGCACGCGTCTCCACCGGCTGCACGGCCTCCGGCGTCGCCAGCTGGTCGCCTTCGGCCGGCAGGTCGTGGGCTGCCGCGTCCACATCCCTTCCCCGCACGCTCAGGGCGCCCCTGCGCGCCCTGCCCTGCTGGCGCAGCTGCCGCTGCTGGCTGGGCCGGCTGGCCTGGGTGTGCGGCGCGCAGCTGGAGCTGAAGCAGTGCCGCGGCGGCAGCAGTGCCTGAGCTGCAACCGGGGTAAAGCTGTCGGGCTGCGCTGCCGGCTGGGGACAGCTCTGGCCAAAGGAGAGGAGCTGTGCTGCTGCTGGCAGCGCCGCTGCTATTGCCCGCTCGCCCTCGGGGCCCATGAGCCTGGCTGCAGGGCCAAGGAGCCGCCTGGCTCGGGGCAACATGGCGAACTGCTATCGGCAGTGCTACCGGCGAGTTCTGGACGACGATCGCAAAGGAACTGTGATCAAGATCGCTGTGCAAATCACTTTCACTGCGAGTGGCGCGACGCAAGCCAGACAGATGCGAGCGCGAAATGTGGTGCATGCGCACCGGCGGGATCTGGCCAACCGGCTCGTCAACAAGCTTGTCGCAACAGCCGGATATAAGTGTAGGGAGTACTGGGAGGCCATAAACTAGCAGCGTCTAGTCCCCGCGTTAGGGTGGCGCGCGTGCTTGCGGAGCCGGCCCGCGCGGGCCAGCATCCGCTTCTCGCGCCAGCAAGCCTCTTCTCAAAGTGATCATAGTGCGCATCGGATCGCACAGACCGATATCGGGGCCACCGATCGCTGTGCCGGCGACTTAGTTCTGCTGCCCGCTTTGTACTGGTCGCCCGAGACGACTTTCTAGCGTCCTGGCGTCCCTCCAAGCACCGATCGAGAGACCCTGCCGGCTGCAGCCGGCCGCCGCGACCCGGTTGAGCAGGAAGTACAGTTGAGGAGCAGCCCAGAGCGGCCCAGGGCCGCATGGCCAGCGGCCTGGCGCTCTTGGGCGGCGAGTTCGACAATGCCAGCGCCCAGGCAGCGGCGTGGGGCGACCTGCTGGCCGGCCCCTTCAATGACTCGGAGACAGCCGAGTGGCAACAAGAGTACGTGCGCCAGTACCAGGAGCGCCATAAGAACGACCCGGAGGTCAAATACGCGGTCCTCATTTTCTACCTCATCGTTGTGAGTTCCCACGCCCCGGCCCTTGTCTGCAAGCGGCAGGCATGCAGGAGTAGCCAGTGCTCAGTCTCAAGGCGACCACGGCTGCAGATCACGATGGTCGGCTCGCAGTCGGCGCTCGTCTACTGGAAGAAGACGCACAAGCGCAGCTATGAGCTGGTGCCTTCTGCTGCTCAGCTCTGCCCCTTCCCCCAGCTGAGTGCCTTCAGGGGGGCCACATCGCACTGAGCACTGGGCTGCCGGCGGCAGGTCACGCTGCTCGGCCTCTGGTTGGTGCCGGCCGTCTTTTCTTTCTACTTTCACTTTTTCCTGTTCCTGACGGTGCACCCCCTGCCGCCTGCTGCGCCTGCTTCGCCCCCCTCCAGCCCATCAGCCGCCTGACCAAGCCGCTCCTGCTGCAGTCCTGGACCCTGTTTTCAGCGGTCACGATCTACACGCTCTATCTGGCCTCCCAGCGCAAGATGGCGCGCTCCACGCCGCGGCAGGTACGGCCCCTTTCCCCCTTGCTGCACCCGCAGCTGCTGCGGCAGCCAGGCAGACGCTTGCTGCCCTGGCACGCATGCCGCACCGCTGCGGGGAATCTGCTGCCCCAGCATCCCCGTAGGCTCTTTGCGCAAGAGCAGCTCGCCGACGCCTCGCAGCCCCCGCCGTGCTGGCCCACGCATGCCAGAAGGCTCGCTCACACCAGCCTGACATCGGTGGGAGTTACAATGGCAGAGAGTTACATCGGCAGGGGTTACGCAGGTTTACACCTTCTTCCTGGCGGTCTACAAGACGTCCATAGTGGTGGGCGTGGCCGGCTACTTCCTCGTCCTGCTGGAGGTGTTCGGCATCGGCCTGCTGCTGCGGCCGGTGCTGCCGGCCAGCCTGTCGATTCAGGCGGGCGGCCGCCACGTCCAGGACTGTCTGCATGTCCTACTAGGAAGGTGTTGGGGTTACTGAGACTGGCCTGTCGGCTGCAGATGCTGTGGTACGGACTCTACTTTGGCGTGTTGGGCCGTGACTGCGCGGAGGTCGTCTCTGACACTCTGGTGCGCTCTACACCCTCTTCATCAGGGTTGGGGGCTGCAGCATCACATGAGGCCCGCTCAGGCGCCTCGTGAGTGGCGTGCAGCGCAGTGCCGCCTGGCAGGCAGGACAGCGGGCAGCTGGCCGCTTAGTTGAAATCTCATGGCAGAAATATGCAGTGCAGCAGGTGGCTGTGTCGAGGGCAATTATTAGAGTACCTCAGGCGCCCATGCCTGCGCACGCGAGAGCAGCCGCTGCTGCGCGCATCTGCACCGGTCAGGAAGCAGCGGCGGCGCTTGCTGACTAGGGGCTGCCTGCGCCGCGCCGCCCCGCAGGCGTCCAGCATGGGCACCCGGCGCCGCATCGCCGTGTCCGTGCGCTCCTGCGGCATCTGCAACGAGGAGCTGCCGGCCGCCGACTTCAGCGCCGCCGCCGGCTCGCCCGCGCCCGCGCAGCCGGCCAGCGCGGAGGTGCTGCAGCTCAGCTGCAAGCACCTGTTCCACTCCGCCTGCATACGCGGTGCCGGCCCCTCCCTCACCAGCCGCTGTCAGCCCCCGCTTCGACGACTCCGGCCTGCTGCACGCGCCAGACCACCTCCCTTTCCCTCAACAGCTGCATGGCGGGCGGCAGCAGCTGCCCCTAGATCCGGCAGCAGCCTGCTGAGCGCGCGCTCAGCTGCCTCCTGGTAGGTGAGGGGCCCGGGTGCAGAGCTTATGGGCCGGGGGGCGCCGCAGGCTGGACGATCGTCGGCAAGAAGGACGTCTGCCCGACCTGCGGGGAGAAGGTGGAGCTGCGGGCCATCTTCGCGGACCGGCCCTGGGAGACGCGCAATCTCAACTGGAACCAGATGCTCGACATGGCGCGGCCCCCCGCCCCTCTCATCTCCCGAAGGAGCCGCATTTCAGCGCCTGCTGGGAGACGATGTGACTGGAAAGCCGGGGGCTGCTGCGCTGTCGCAGCTGCTGGCTTTGTTGCCTGGGCGCCAGGTGCATGAGGGAGCTTGCTGGAGGGGCTCAGTGCGGACACCCTGTGCCTCTCCTTCTCCTAGTAGACGCGTCGTTGCAAGGAGCCGTTAGGGGGACACTGCGAGCTTCTCTGAATGCCACCCATACCCGCTCGCCTGCAGATCCGGTACATGGTGGTCTGGAACCCGCTCATTCTTATGGGCCTCCATTTCGCGCTGCACCTGGTCGGGCTCGAGGGCAGCGCGGCTGCGCCGGCAGCCGGCCCGGTCGCGGCGCCGCTGTGGCTGCAGGCCGCAGCCTTGGGCGGCCCTGCTGCTGCGCAGTAGCAGGCTGCGCGGCCGCTGCTTGTATCGTTCCGGCTGGCTGGCTTGCTGCTGGGGCGCTTCCCTCCAAGCTATAAGAGAGGCTTCCGCAGCTGCACTGTAACCATACTTGCTGGCAATGCTGTCGCTGCATTGCAGCCAGCCTGCACTGCACATGGAGCTGCTCTACGCATGCAAGGTTGAAACCCAGTCCATGCCCACTGCATCGACATCGACATCTGCTGCCGGGCGGCTTGCCTTGATTGCAGTAGACATGGTGGAAGATCGGAGCCGGAGCAAGGAGCAGAGGAAAGGGTGGGAGGCAATCACATCGGTCGCGGTGAGGCCTATGTACTGTCATTGCAGTTTCAGCAGCTGCTCGGTCGGCAGCGCTGCCTCGCATTGGCAGGCTGGCGGGACCGGCAGTCTATGGGCGCCCCAAAACGGCAGGCAGGAGAGCTCCTGAGGCTCGCATTAAAAGGCGAGTTCTCGGCAGCCCTGCGCAGTCAGACAAGCGTGACAAACGGCCGTCTCAAGAGGCCAACTGTAGCAGTGGTCCAGTCGGGCACTGGGCAGCTCCGCAGCTGTTGCAGGCAGTGAGGCTCTGGCACTGCTGCCCTCAGCGGGCGCGGCCACTGTTCCGCCGCTGTGCCGCACCGACCACGGGAGAGAGCAGAAGCAGCTGCTCAGGAGGAGCAGGCCACATACTGGCAGGTCGAGTTGACACTCTGCACAGCGCCAATGCTGCCGTCAGGGAACCATTTGGTGCGCCGCCTGCCCAGCTTCACGCTGGCACTCGAGAAAGCAATTGAATCACATCAGCACTGCATGCTCATCCTCGTGATGAGGCACGCCTAAGCCTGTCGCAGCAACGTGCGCTGCAGCAGGTGTTCTGCGGCAGAGCTGCAGCCGGCAGCAGCGCCCGAGCTGCTGCTGCCCAGGAGCTGCCGCCGTCAGCACTGTGTGGGAAGCCCGGCAGGGGGGCGGGCCGCGCCTGCTGGATGGCGGGGGCGCCGCTGCCGCAGGCGCGCACAAAGGGGCAGATGGGCGTCGGCGCCTGGCCGCAGGCGGACAGCTGGTTGCAGTTCTGGGAGGAGACGACCGTCACGTTCTGCCCGGCCGCGATGTTGCGCAGCCACGTGGGCGTGTAGCCCTGCGCGCGATTTGCACCGGAAGCCTTCAGATCATCCACCTCCCTGGTGCTGTCGCCTGCCGCTGGCCGAGCAACAGGGCTCGACCGCCAGCCAGGGAGTCCATCAGGGCAGCTTGATGCAGGCAGGGGGAGGCAGCAGTTGGGCGCAAGGAGGCAGCAGGAATGGCAGCCTGTCAGGGGGGAGGGGGCGCGCCTGGTGCTGGGAGGGGGCCACCGCCCAGGCAAAGTCCTGCAGCACCTTGTCCGGCCGCGCGATGGCGCCCTCAAACCAGTCGAGACCGTCCGTGGGGCTGATCAGGCCGTCCTCGCTGCGCAGCGGCCGCTGGCAAGTGAGGGCGGGCCCGTGGCGGGCACTGACCCTTCCCTCTCCGAGCAGCAGACAACTCTCTCTTTCATGGCACTGTCTGCTGGCCAGCCCAGCTGTGACGCAACGCAACTGCCGACCCAAGCCAGTCTCTCGGGCCACACACGCAGCAGGGTTGAGCCCATAACAACGCTGCTCTTCCAGCAAAGCCGGGCTCACCGGTAGACCGTCTTGTTGGCCAGGAAGCTGAAGCTGCTGGTCGCGTTGAGGCCGTAGTTTGCAAGGAACGTGGACATGTTGTAGGCGGAGGGGGACAGCGCGTACGTCTCGTCAACGATGATGTCAACCTGAAACGAGTTACAACCAGCGTCAGTTACAACTATCATCGAAGAGCTGCAGACGGGCAGCTGCGGTCCGACGCCGGACAGCCGCGAGTCGCCACGCCTGCGCCGGTTGCGGCAGAGGGGGCGGAGCGAGGGCGCACCCCCTTGAGGAAGGACTGGAAGGCGGCGGCGGCGGCCGCGCGCGAGGGGAAGCCGGTGCCGTCGGTGCGGTTCCAGGCGAACCAGACGGTGCTGTTGGTGGTGTCGTACGGCGCCAGCTGGGTGCCGTTGATCGCCAGCAGCGCGGCCTTGCTGGGCGGCGTCGCGCCGGCATCCTGCAGCACCGCAGGGGGGGCGCTTGCGGCCGCGGAGGGAATGCGGGTGGCAGCAGGCCCGGCCGGCTGCTGGCGGCAGCGATGGGCAGCAAGCTGGTGACAGGAGCAAGCGCTGCATCGCCGCCACCTTGTCCCGCCTCCTGAACCAGATTCCACGGAAGGCGACAGCCAAATTCGCCCCTAAACACCTAAACCCTAAACATAGACATAGAACCCTAAACCCTAAGCATAGACACGCTCGTGCAATTGAGTCACGACAGCCTCGGCCACGCAGACCGCTGCCATGCAGCCTGTGATGACATGGCAGCAGGAGGGGGGGACCGCACCGTCGTGTAGTTGAGCTTGTAGGGCGCGAGCGAGACCTCAAAGGCGGCGTCCGGCGGGTACGTGTACAGGTCCGTGAAGGCGAGCACCGGCCGGGCGGCCGCCGCCGCGGCCACCTGCGCCCGCGTCTGGTAGTAGCTGGCATTGATGGAGTCGAAGAGCTGCGTCGCGACGGCGTCCAGGTTGTAAAAGAGGCCCAGGAACTTGAGCCACTCGGCGCGGTTGAGCGGGCCTGCGGGCGCATGCAGGAAGGACGGCTCGGGGCTGCGGAAGAACGGGCAGTGGCCCTCTGCTTGAGCTGGGGAGGATGTGAGCTGGAGCCCTGCAGACTGGGCCCGGGGCGCTGTGAGCCTGAGCCAGACTCGGGGCAGGGGCCAGGTGCTGGCTGCTGGGAGCTGCCAGGTGCAGCTGGGCGGTGTGCTTCTATGCTGCTTCCGCTGCAGCCTGCCTCGGCCGTTGCGGACACACAGGGGGCCCAATAATGGGAATGTGGGAGGCTGGCCTGGGTCAGAGGCGGCGCTGAAGGCGACCGCGATGGGTGAGCTCGGCACTGCGGACGACAGGACGGCCGCGTCCGCTACGGGCGCCACCTTGGCCTCCAGCCCAGCCGCGGTCGCGCTCAGGCTGCTGACCGGCGCGGACTTGCCGCAGGCCAGCAGCTTCTGGCCGCAGCTGTTTACGGTGTAGGAGGAGACGGACTGCACGCGGCTCATCACGCCCAGCTCGTTCTGCAGCGGCAGCGGCAGCGCCTCAGCAAGCCGGCTTGCGGGCTCCATCCTTTGCCTCTTTGCTGCAGCCTTGTGACTCGTAGCAACCCAGCTCAGTCCAGCAGTGGCAATTGCCTGTAGGTGCCTGGCATGGAGGCGCTGGACGGCGAGTCGGCAGCCGGGGGGTTGAGGAAAGCACCAGGAACGCGACCGGCACAGTGTCCAGCACTGCCGTCGAGGTGAGCGGCAGCGAAAACAACTTGGCGCCGGCCGGCAGGCTGTTCGAGGCTGGCGGCGGCGTGCCACACTGGTACAGAACGTACGTCTCGTTGACGAGCGAGTTGGTGACCACCTGCGCACGGCTCAAGCCAGCTTGGCCGCGCTGCCGGCCAAAGGCCCCAGGAATGCCACCAGCCGCTCCAGCAAGTAAGCCACACCTTGTAGTTGTCAAAGTACTGCACGCTGAAATCCTTGGCCACGGTCACCTGCGCCGGGGCAACCACCCTTGAGCTGCCATGCTTTGTTCCGGTCGGCTGACGACGCGGTGTCCGCTGCACGTGTGACGAATGTCCCAGCTGTTTGAACTTGACGGCGGTGAGGTGCCGATGATCGCAGCGGCGCGGGCAGGAGCGACCCGGTGCGAGCGGGGTCGGTGTCGGCGCGGTGGGGTGATCTCAGATCACCCCCAGGCCGGGGCGTCGGGCCCCTCGCCATGCGACAAGCAAGAGAAATCAAAGCTACATCCCGATGCGTCGCAGAGGCGTCGCGCACGCCGCCGCGCCCCATGCCAGCAGGCACGTCGCCTGTATCTCTAGGTCGGCCGGCAAACGGGTCGTACCGTGACCTGGCCGTTGTTCGTGCTGTCGTAGCCGGTGATACGGAACGGCGAGGGAAAGTAGTTCAGGCTGGCGGCCGGCGACGAGCCATTGACGCTCGTCACGCAGTCCTGGTTCAGCGGGCGCATGTACGGCGCACTGGGCGCGGGCGCGGGCGCCTGCTGCGCCCAGGCGCCCGCCGCCAGACACAAGGCGATCGTGAGCGCGGCCGACTTCATCGCTGCAATCTTCTCTGGCAGCAGTTCTCCAGTTTTGAGGAAACAAATGCTGGCCTGACTCAGCATTGGCTGGCATGAGGCCTGCCATGAGAGCCTACATGCCGGCTGCATGCAGCTGTGCAGCTGCAGCTGGCGAGTGCGTCGATGGGCATGCCGGAGGGATGAGCTTGCAGGCAGTGAGTACCTTAATGTGTGGGAAGCAGCGATGAGGCGGCACATGTGCCTGGAGAGGCGTTTTGGTGGTTGTGGCTCCTCTCACATCATTGCTCCTGGAATGCAATGCCGTGCACTGATATTTGGGTGGTGCATGCATGCCGCTGCCCTGGTGGGCAGCGGTGTGAGTTGCGCGCCGGCGGGCGGTGCAGGCCGTTGTTATGCTCTCCCAGGGGCAGGCGCTGGCAGGTGACTGCCACCATCACACAGATCTGAGCAGCACGTGACATGTTCTCCTAAGAGTTTGCAGCTGGCATCCAGCATTGCTAGGAGAAATCAGTGCATGTCAAGGCACATCACTCAAGGCCCAGGGCACTTGACCAGGAGACTCGAGGAAAATCGTTCCATTCGACCAGCTCAAGCTCTGTGAGATGCATTCAATGGCAGTATGAGGCCGGCCTGACGGCGGCCCGGCCGCACGCGGCCCACCACCTTCCGTGACTCTTGCGCTCCGGGGCAAGATGGCCGGCGCGCCGATGAGCGCTGCCGAGCTGGAGGAGGGCCTCGTGCTGGAAAGGCAGCGGTCATCAGCCGAAGCGGGCGCGCGACCCGCAAAGGAAAAGTCGCCATTGGACGTCTTCGACCAGGAGGGATTCGATGCCGTCGCCTACATCAACGAGATGTTCCCGACTGGCGCGTTCTGGCTCGCTGCACTGATTCCCAGAGGAGCCATCATCATCTGTTCAGCAGAGCAGGCGTGACCACAAGGCAGTGTCGGCTGCAGAAAGCTCCCTGGTCGGCCTGGACCCGCTCGTTCAGAAGCTACACGCCAAGGCGCGCTGCCGCGCTCCTGCTGGCCCCGCTGGCGACCACAGCAGGCCGTGCGGGCGCTGATCTTGGAGTGTGCCTGACGCTTGCACTCCTGCGGCTGCAGATACGGCGGCTGGACGCGGGCGTCATAGCGGCCGTCCGCCACCAGAGCACAGCTGGCAGCAGAGCCAGGCAGGGCGTTCACAGCGCGCCCGCTTGCACGGGAGACGGAGGGGGCGGCGGCCGCTGCAGACAGACCGAGGGTGCGTGGCTTGCAGGCAGGACCTGGAGCAGGCGGCCGCGAGCATCGGGGAGCTCTTCGGCAAGGTCGGCGACATCCGGCGCAAGGCCGAGGCGAGCGAGGCGATGGTGCAGGAGATCTGCCGCGACATCCGCAAGCTCGACTACGCCAAGCAGCACCTCACGCGCTCCATCACCGCGCTGCGCCGCTTCGCCATGCTGTGCAATGCCGTCGGTGCGCCCCTTGTCCCTCCTGCAGGAGCAGCGCAACAACACTCTTCAAGGCGCCGCAGAACAGGGCTTCTGCGGCGCGCTCGGCTGACTCGGAAGGCGGCACCCGGCGCCGCAGAGCAGCTGCAGACGGCGGCGGAGCGCGGCGAGTTTGGTGAGGCGGCGCACCTGGTGGAAGCTGTGCAGCAGCTGGCGGCGCACTTCCAGGGCTACGCTTCCATCCCCAAGGTGGCCGAGCTGTCCGGGCGCGTGGCCGCGCTGCAGACCAGCCTGCAGGTGCCACCCTTTCCCCTGCTCCTGGCGCTCCCGGCCTGCTGCCGTCCCCGCAGAAGGGAAGCTCGGGCGGCCGGTGCCTGCCGGCGAGCAGCCTGCCAGCTGAGCGGGACCCTGCAATCAGCAGCCAGAGCTGCAGCAGCAGCCATGCTGTTCCCACGCCGCCCACATGCTCCCACTCTCGCCCCCCGAAAAAGCCTGCTGCCGAGCACCTGGCAAATCGCCGAGCAGAGCGTCCCACTTGAGGGGTTACTACATCCCTACATCTGCTGACACCAGCGCCCCCCTCCTGCAGTTCAGCGCCAAGCGCGAGTTCGACCTGCTGGGCACCGGCGACGAGACGCCCTCGGCCGCCGCGCTCGAGAGGCTCAAGGCGTGCTGCGCGCTGACCGACGCGATCGGGCCCAAGGCGCGCCCCTCCTTCCTGAGGCTGAGCAGCAGCAGCTGGCCAGCAGCGCCCCGCAGCCCTTCTCTTCATGGCATCGGCGACTGACAGCAGCTGCATGCGGGGCTCACGCATTGCTGCAGGGTTTGTAACTGCAGCTTTGTAACTGCCGCAGGCGCGCGAGGAGGTGATCGAGGCCGTCTGCGCCCGGGAGGTCGGCGTGTACACGCAGATCTTCAGCGGCAGCGGCGAGACCGCGGCGCTGGAGCGGACCGAGCGGCGCTACCTCTGGCTGCGCGGCCGCCTGCAGCGGCGCGCCGCGCTGTGGGGCGTCTTTCCCGAGGCCTGGCGCCTGCCGCAGCGGCTGTGCCTGCGCTTCTGCGCGGCGACGCGGGCGCAGCTGGCGCAGTCGCTCGAGGCCAAGGCGGGCCCCCCCCGCCGCCGGCGCAGGCTGCCTCACAGGGCAGCAGTGCAACAGGCGGTGAGAGGGCGGCTGCGCCCGTCAGGCAGCGGGGCTCTGCGCTGACAGCAGGGGCGGCTCAGCGCCTACAGGGCGCACGCTGCCGTCGAGCCGCGTGGCAGCAGCAGCCCGACGCTGGCAACAGGCTGCCCGTGCCACCCGCGGGCAGTGACTGACGGCCGCCGGTGGGAGTTGCGGTGCGCAGGCGGGTGAGCTGGCCGGCAGCGTCGAGGCGCTGCTGGTGGCGGTGAAAAGCACGAACGACTTTGAGGCGGAGATGGCGGCGCGCTTCGGGGCGGGGCGGGCCGCAGAGGAGGATCCGGCAGACGTGCCCCCCCCCCCCCCCCCCCCCCCCCCCCTTCCCCCTCACCCCCCCCCCCCCCCCTCCGCCCCCCCCCCCCCCTTCCCACCCCCCCCCCCCCC